>PVJS01005953.1:0-61922 GCA_004027185.1 Glis glis | reverse complement strand
GTGTGTGAGAGAGAGAGAGAGAGAGAGAGAGAGAAGGATTGTGATGATGATTGTGATTGCAGCAATTAGAAGGTTCTAGCAGCTTAGCCTTGAAACAGTTGAAGGGTTATCCTGCACACTATTAAGAGAGTGGCAAGTTCAACCGTTGTAATCAGGAGGATTAATATGCTGATTCCAGCTACAAGAAAAGTAGAGTCATGGCTGATGTCCCAAATCAGTGGGCCATAGCATTGCAGTTTTGAGCCAGTATTATTCTCATAGCAATCCTAGCTTTCAGCCAGCATAGGATCTGCCATAGTACATCCCTCCTCATCCCAGGTGAGTGACAGTTGTCATGTGGAGATAGAACCTCACACACTCAAATAAGCAAGGATTTAAGGAAATGCTCTACAACTAAGGAGGCAGGGCATACTGGTTAGGAGTATAGTCCCTGGATCAGATTGCCTGGGTTCAAATCTCAGCCATGCTACTTACTAATTGTGACTTTGGGCAACCTATTTAAGCTTTCCGGCCTCAGTGTTCATGATAATGATACATACGTTATATGCATGTTGGAAGAATCTAATAGACTAGTAAACATTAGTGCTACAAAAATGTCCTATATGTAGTTGACACTCAACAAATATTATATTATTATTACTTTCACTAGATAGGGAAACTAAGATGAAACAGAATCCCAGAAATGGAGTCCATAGATTCTTGGAGGGGAAGAGGAAAATCCAGGGGACATTTGCAGCCTAAAAGTAGCCTGTGAGGACTCCTGTCCGGCACCATGACAGTGGCATTAGGTTTATGGGGATGAGGTGGTTACTGTCCTACCCTGAATCAATACTGACTGAGGAGCAGGGCAGATCCGTGATGCCTGCTGGAAAGGCTGGACAAGGCAGGAGTCTACACCCTCAAGATTCTCACTGTCACCTTGCATGCCTCGGAGCGCTCTGCATATATGCCCTGCTGTGACCCCAGGTCATGTACAAATCTCAGCCTTCTATACTTGAACTTGAAGCTGATTTGGATGACTAGTCTGCTCCTTACGATTATTTTTGGCCCAGATTTAAATGGAGAGCAAACATCTCACTTGGATGGGTTCACCGTACATTGCTCTTGAGCAACATTTTTAGACTGGGCAATAGGTAAACTTTATGTTCTCTATAAACAGGTAATAGCAAATAGTCTAAATTAGGTAATGCCAGGCAAATAGTTTCAGTACAGTCGCAGCACAGTAATAATATGTAAATTCCATTTTTTAATTGTCGTTAATGCATTTGAGATTCTGAGGTTTCTGACCTACTGGTGATATTAAGGTACAGAATTGCTGTCTTAGGTAGTTTGACTATTAAAGGAAGTGTTTAAGTTGGATTACAAGCTAGCAAATATCATGTATGTTTTAACATTTTAAACATGAAATGTTTTAACATTTTCAAATGTAAGAGAAGAATGTGAAATTGCGATTTCAAGCACTGCACATTTTGTATTTAATTTTGCAGTTTGTTACATGTACTTAGCTGATCTTTGGTATTAATCTTCTTTTTAAAAATCTGATTTGCTCTGGGTAAAACTTTTTAAATTATTTTATTTTATATAAAAATTTATGTTTGTGTTCAACATATAGAATTTCTACTTTGGTTTCCCTATCATTTACATGTATTAGGTCCATGATGTTTTCAAGCCCAAATTATACAAGAATCATATCTAAAATAAATTTATTGGATTAGGTCAGCTGCTATAATCCAAAGGTATGATTTATATTTTAATACATATTTTATTATATTTAACAGTAATATATTGCCATCATTTTATCTTCTGCATGTTTAACAAAGGTACCTAGTAGAATATAGGAAAATTTCATCCTTTTTTAAACTATTTTTCTATTATTGCACTGTGTGCCCACTCTTCAACACAAATTGTGCATATTCTTTTCAGGGAAATTTAAAATTAATAAACTTGAATATTTTGGGCTACAAATTTTAACTGTCCTAGGAAGTGCTATCCTCAAGGGCATCTCTAATATTTCATGTTATTAAATAATATTAATGCATAAATTTAAGCAATGATATAGTCTCATATCTCTATACTGGCAATTTAAAAATTACCCTATTCTTTGATGCCTATACATAAAATTTTCTTGGGAAATATTTTATTAAAACTCTTCTCACTTTTAGAATTCATGATATTATCTTACACTTTCATATTACTATATTTGAAGCCACAATGCCTAGTTTAGAATTTGAGCTCCACCTGTGGTGCGATCCATCTTGGGAACATTAGTTAACTTCTCCTGAGCCTCAGCTTTGTATTGTAAAGTGAAGATAAGAATAGTACCTATCTTAAAGTTCTGTTGTGAGGAGTATATGATTTAATGTATATAAGGCAATTAGAACAGTGCCTAGAACCTTACAAAGGCTATATAATTTTTATTTTTAATTATTTGGGGAATATTAGGAGAAAAGGATATAAACTGTAAACTTTCAGGAATTTTCCCAGAGCAGAGTTATGATAATCTCCCCTTGAAAAATGACACTGAGATTCTCACTGACTGTGATTAGATTTAATATTGATGTTCAATGAATTAAAGAAAACCTTGTATTGGTCAGCATATGATAGTTACAAGAATACTTTAATATCTAAGTAATAACCATTGAATTGAACTCAGCTCCTTAAATAAGCAAAGTAGTTAGACTAGTTACAGTTTTTTTGCTGCTCTGATTATTAAATCTTAGATAAAAGAGCCAATGAGAGCTAAGCCTCCATGTCTCTACAGCAGGGAGAGACTGATGGACATGGGTCGGGTGTGGCAGAGCAACATGAGAAGCTGAGCTCTGTTCAGGGCTGGGTCTCCTGCAGTCAGCAGCACCATTGCTCCTTGAGATCTTCCCTTTTGCACTTCTGTGAAAAGAGATAGGGGCCCAGGAAGAATCACACACGGTCCAAAAGTAGCGTTAATTTAACATTATACACAGGTCTCATCCTTTCTATCCCAAGGAACAATGCTGATAAAAAGTTGTGATCATCTCTTATCTTGAGGTCAATGATGGAAGAAGAGAGGTATAGTTAGCCTCACTTTACATTTTTCTTTTTAAAATACACTGTATCAAGCCGGGCGTGTTGGTGCAAGCTTGTAATCCCAGTACTTGGGAGGCTGAGACCTGAGGATCCAGGTTCGCGGCCAGCCTCAGCTACTTAGTGAGGCCCCCTGCAACTTCATGAGACCCTGTTTCAAAATAAAGTATAAAAAATAGGGCCGGGGGTATAGCCTGGAGGTAAAACCCCCCTGGGTTTTATCCCCAGTACTGCAAAAAAAAAAACAACAACAAAAAAACAAAATAAAAGACAAAAAATAGGGCCAGGGGTGTAGCGCGGAGGTAGAACGCCCCTGGGTTCAATACCCGGTACCGAAAAAAAAAAAAAAAAAAAAAAAAAAGAATTGAATAGGATTGGGGTGGGTGTAGCTCAGAGGTAGAATGTCCCTAGGTTCAATCCTCAGTACCACAAGCATAAATAAATAAATAAAAATAAAAAGTAAATAAATTATTGTATCCTATGTACCTGGCTTGAAAGGTAATAACTGTGTTGAGCCATACTGTGGGCTCGGTAAACTCAGGCAACCCACATTAGAAATCATTTCTACAAGTACTTTTTAATTTTACAAAGTATGTGCCAATATGATACCCATTTATATCAAACATACATGACAAAATCTACTCACTATTTTCTCCCCCAAACTGTATTCTTTTTTCTTAATTGATATTGTCGTAATATATGTACTTTTTAACATTATAAATCTCTATATTATATTCAGCTTTACTCTTTCCCTCCTTCTCCATAGGAAATTCATTAACTTGACCTACTGTGTTTCAGACACTGTTCTGGGAAGTAAGAAAACATCAAGAAAAAGAAATTAGCAACAATAAAAGAATATCTTTCCTCAGGATACTTGGGGGAAGGAGACAAACTCATAAGTACATAATTTAATCTGGTGAAATATGATGATTTATGTTTTATTTTGTGGTTTGTTATGTGATGCTATTATGGTTTGTCTCAGATCATTAACATCATGAATAATTGTTGAGAAGTAGGCATTGAAACATCTGGAATCAAAACTGAAAGTATTAATAATGAGTGGTATCACTGGAAAACATTGTAGTGGACTGAAAAGGACCAGAAGAAACAACAATATGATTTTGTTATTCATAGGAAAAATACCTGAGCCTAGGGAAATTTAATTAAATAAACACTTGGCAGAAGCCTACTATTTATGAGCTCATTTATCCTACAAATATTTCTTGAGAATCTCCTGGACACTGAGACAAAGTAGTAAACAAAATATATAAAGTCTCTGCCTTCATGATATTTAAATTCTAGAGAGGAAGACAGAGTGATAAGCATGTGTACACACTCACACACGCACACACACACGCACACACACGCGTGCGCACACATCCTAACTATTCTATTTCCTAGCTCTCTAAATTTGCTTTCCCTTACCCCCTCAATAAAATCTTCCCTATGAGTGCCCTATTGTGGACTATTTTCAGCTGTGAATTATTATATCTTAACGGGCCTCACCATCATTCACATTCCCACAGTTGTTTTCTAAACACACAGAGGAAATCATTGCACTCCTCTGGTTATAAACTTTTTATGATCCCTATCTTCTGTCTTATGATTTCATTCAGGCTCTGGCACCTATCAATTCTCCAACCCTATTTCCTGTCTTACAACCTGAGTCATAGCTCCTCTCAGCTGCCACTCTTGTTTTCAGCAAAAAAACGACTCATACTTTACCAGAATAGAAGCAACTACACAGAAGTGTTTTGCTTTTCTTAGCTCTATAGCTATAACCCTGAAGAATATATATCATATTCATTGTCCTCCTTTAAAGCTTTCCAAAGGCCAGGACTTCCAATTGTGCTTCTGACCCCAGTTTCACTCACTTTTTCCAGACCTTTGTTTTCAAAGTAATTGTGTCATAAGCTTCTTTCTTGCTAGTGGATTATTGTCACCTATGTTTGATATAATTTTATGTCATTTATTTAAAAAAATCTATTCTTTGTACATTTCCCTAAAGACATTACTTCATGTTATATAAAATTGTCTCAACTTGCTCTCTCCGTTCTTCTCCTACCAGCTGTTCATCGGCACACTCCAACCTGGCTTTTGTCTCTGCCATTTCATGGAAGTGTCAGACACTGTTCTGGGAAGTAGGGATACAGGGAAGCTTCCCCCACCTTCTATCCCCCCTTCACTTCCTCCTCCATCCCTTCCTTTATTTATTTTTCCAAGGACATCAATAACAGTCACACTGCCAAATCTAAACCCTCACTCTACCACTCAGGAACCTTCAGTAAATTCACCATGCATTTCTTGAAAACTGACTCTCTAGGCTGCTTGACTTTTTCAGTCTACTTGCGCTGAATAGTCCCCCTTCTCTACCTGAAATCATCATTGTTCATACCTTCCCCCTAGGTGATTTTATTTGGTCACAGTGATTTAAATACTAATATTTTTAAATTAAAAAGGCCATATTTCTGTCCCTATCAGTATTCTGAAAACCAGGATTATATATTCAACTGTTTATTGAATATATCTATTTAAATGTTTAATGGGTATCTCAAATTTACAGTTTACAGGCCAGAACTCTTGATTGTTCCCATGCCACATCCCCAGCCTTCCTCATTCCAGAAAATGATACCACTGCCCTCTTACACAAGCTCCAACCTAGAAGTCATTTCTGATTTCAATGTCTTTTCTCATCCCTCCAGAATCCATTGGCATGTTCAAAATGTATTCTTAATAATTATTAATTCATAGTAATTGTACAAATTAATGGGTTTCACTGTTACATTTTCATACATGCAGATATCATGCTTTGATCATGTCCATCCTCCCTTATATTGTCTCAAAATGTATTTTTAATATTTCTACTTCTTCCCACCCTTATTGCCATTATCTTTATCTAAGCCATGATTAGAGCTTGCCAGAACAATTGTAGTAGCTTTTCAACATGTCCACATATTAGCCAGAGTCATCTTTAGTAAAATATAGATTAGATCATGGCACCCCCTTGAATAAAACACTTAGGTGGTCTCCCACTTCATTTAGAATAAAGCCCAGGACCTTTTCTGCCAAGTTCTGTGCTTTGCACCATTTAGCCACTGAATACCTCTTTGAGATCACCTCCTGTCATCCCGCACCTGCTTATTCCATTCTGTCCATACTGTCCTCCTTTTTATTCTTTGAATAAACCAAACTTTTTCCTAATAAATGACCACCTGCTATGTGCCAAGGACTTTTCTAGGTGTTTAAGATACATCAAAAAGTAAAACAGATATAATTCTATAACTTTGAAAGTGTGCATTCTAGTAAGACAAAAATAAACAACAAACATAATAAAAATAAATTCTATCATGTAAGGAAAGCCACAGTGCTATAGAGAAAAGAAAGAGCAGGTTAAGATTGAGAGTACCATGGGAGGGGGGGAGAGTATTCTTAGAATCAAGAGAGAAAACAACAGCATTTCCCAAACACGTTTGACTATAAAATGCATATTATGATGCTATGGAAGTAATCATCCAAGGAAGACACTTTACACAATTGTGATCTACCTACCTTCTGTTCTCTCCCCACAAGTCACACACATCATTTTATGGAGTGGAAAACTGAGTTCCACAGAAGCGATCTAATTTTCCTTAAGTCACAAATCCATCCTGCAATTTTAATATATGACCTATGCCTTACAAAGTTGATGATGAGAATTTTGATGCTAGAGACAATCTGTTGCTTATCTGGCTTACTTGATACTTGGAGCAGCTTGCCTACACAACAAAATAACTTCCATTAATAATCACAAAATAAAAAATAAAAACAATGCTTAGAAAGCATCAGTAAAAGTTTCTTCTATTGATTTTTGTATACATAATCATATCAATGGAAAATAATAGTAAGTAAATAAATTAATATTACACTATTAAATGGAGGAAACTAATGGGTTAATGCTTTCATTTATTTATTTATTTGTTTATTTTTTATTGGTGCATTGTAATCATACATCTTGATGGGTTTCAGGATGGTAGAAGTATACATGCATGCATCGGTCAATTAGCCCTCCCCCAATTCCCACCCCCATTCTCTCCCCTCTCCCTCCTTCTCATGCTCAGCATAATAGTTGACTTTGATATATTTGTATATGTACATCTCTACATTAGGGCGCTTCCCTCTTCTCCCCTCCCATCTTCCTCAGTTATGTTGCCTTCCCTACTCATCTGAGGTCTTCTCCATCACCTGCCTGTGTCCTCCAGGGGGGCCATGGCTCACCCACTGGGGTGCTCCGGGTCAGGGCCGTGGCTCACCTGCCCGTGTCCTCAGTGCTGGGGTGCTTACCATGGCTTACACGCCCGTGCCCTCAGTGCTGGGGTGCTCCGGGGTGGGGCCGTGGCTCAAATGCCCGTGACCTCAGCAATGGGGGTGCTCCAGGGCAGGGCCGTGGCTCATCCGCCCACGTTCTCTGTGCTGGGGGTGCTCCGGGGAGGTGTTATGAATATTGATTGAATATTGATTGACTACCAATTGATTGCTATTATTGCTTATTGTATGAAATACACATAAGAATGACTATGCCTACATATCAAATGGCTGTGCCTATTACTCTAGTTTGATGTGACTTGGAAATGTGTGACTTAGATAGTTAGAAGGGGCCCAAGGGATATCCCACCCGACCAACAGCAAGAAGACGTCATGACAAGATACGCAGAAGGGAGTGTAACCGGGCTAAGCACACCTAATCAGAGGGTCACAGAAGAAGGTCGCAGAAGAACCCAGGCTCAAGAAGAGTATGAGAACTCCAGCTGAAGCACAGACAACGAGGCACTCTCCAACTGAAGGGGATCCCTTGTCGGTCTGCCTGGCCTCCTGTCGTGTGAACGGGACGTGTATGAGCCTGAGGCCCCCAATTGTGACCAGGCCGTCCATCTGTCCTTACTGGATGCGGCTGAACGCTGACTCAGCCAGCTCTGCTGGCAGCTGTCGGGCAATTCCTTGTTCCTGGTCCTAGGATGACAGAGGCAGACAGACCTAAGCCTGGACACCCTGCCCCCACTCTGCGAAGAAACCTGGTGACACCTTGTGGCTGGAAGTGGACTAGCCAGATGGACTGCTGGAAGGAAGGGTGAGAATTCCCCAAAGGCCCATTGGTTGCAATGCAATAAATGGCTCCAGCCAGAACCTAAGTATTGAGTTTGTCATGTGTCATGCCTCTGGTGGGATTCTTAGGAATTACCACTCATTTCAGGTGGGGCTGTGGCTCACCCGCCCGCGACCTCCACCCTGGGGGTGCTCTGGGGTGGGGCCATGGCTCACCCGCCTGTGTCCTCAGTGGTGGGATGCTCTGGGGAGAGGCCATGGCTCGTCTGCTGGTGACCTCCATGCTGGACTGCTCCTGGGTAGGGCTACATCATCTTTGTCTCTCCTCCTTGCTCTCACTGGGGAAGCAGCACACGCGGCCTGCTTCTTGTAGCCGTTTCCATCATAGGTGTGGGTCTGGTCGACTTCAGCTTCATCATGGTCTGGAGTTGACTGCTTTTGATGATGGTCTGTAGTTGCTGGCTTCACAGGGATCTGTCGCTTCTTTGCTGGAGGTCTCTGGGAGCCGCAGTGCCAGCATGGCCTCTAAGATGGCGCCACCGCTGCCGCTCTCCACTTACCAGGTGAGACACGTGGAGCTCTTTACAGTCCTCTGCTCTCTCTGCTGCCTCCTATTCCACTGCATTTTGACTGTCATTGTTTTGTTGAGCTTTGGCTGCTTCTCTTTCCTTGTCAAGAAGCAGTCTTCCTGCTGTTTAAGTTTCGAGTCTCAGAGCACCTGAAGCACGCTGTCTCCCTCTATCCCGCCGTCTCCCTGTATCCCACCATCTTTAATCCACAGCCTGCTTCTTGTAGCCATCTCTGTCATAGGTGCAGGTCTAGTCCGACTTGAGCTTCATCAAGGTCTGGAGTTGACTGCTTCTGATGATGGTCTGCAGTCGCTGGCTTCACAGGAACCTGCTGCTTCTTTGCTGGAGGTCTCTGGGAGCCTCGGTACTGGCATGGCCTGACCAAGATGTCGCCACCGCCACCGCTCTCTGCTCACCAGGTGAGATGCGTGGAGCTCTTTACAGTCCTCTGCTCTCTCTGCTGCCTCCTATTCTGCTGCATTTCGACTGTCATTGTTTTGTTGAGTTTGGGCTGCTTTCTTTCCTTGTCAAGAAGCAGTCTTCCTGCTGGTTGAGTTCCGAGTCTCAGAGTGCCTGAAACACGCTGTCTCTCTGGGTTAATGCTTTTAAATTACATTAATGTTTTCCTTTTTTGTACTTTTTTTTAGCGGTACTGGGGATTGAACCCAGGGACATTCTACCTCTGGGCCACACCCCCAGCCCTGTTTTTATTATTTATTTTGAAACAGGGCCTCACTAAGTAGCTGAGGCTGGCCGCAAACCTGGATTCTCTGGTCTCAGCCTCCCAAGTACTGGGATTACAAGCGTGCGCCACCACGCCCGGCTTCTTTTTTGTACTTTTATTGGTGCATTATAGTAATGTTTTCCTTTTAAAAGAAAAATAGGTGTTTTGTTACATATACCAGTTGTTATGGACTCAATGTTTATGTCCTTCCAAAATTTACATGTTGAAATCCTAACCTCCATGTAGCGATAGCTGTATTTAGATAAGGAAGTAATTAAGATTAAATGAGGTCAGTATGGGGGATCTGATCTGGTAGAATTAGTGTCCTTATAAGAAGAGACACCAAATCCACATCTGTCCCCTCTGCCTCTGCCTCTGTCTCTCTCCAGCTGAGGACACACACAAGGTAAAGGCCACGAGAGAATATAACTTAGGGCTGGCCATCTGCAAGCCAGGAAGACAGCCCTCATCAGAAACCAAGCTGATCTTGGAATTCCAGCCTCCAGCACTGTAAGCAACTATAAGTAAAGGATTTCTGTTGTTAAGCCGCCTAGCGTATTGCAATGTGTTATGGCAGCCTGAGAGGACTAACACACTGGCATGTCCTCTATTACAGCACATACGTAAACTGCAGTTCCTGTTATTAAGTCTTAACTTTTGCAAGTTTATCAATAGCTTTGTCAAAGTTGTTTTTTTAAAATTCCTATCTAATAGACTATAGAGCCACATTTGTCAGTCTGTCTTACTCATAATGACTGAAGAATGCTTTTTAAATATTTTAATTTCAAAGGTTTTTGTCACACACAGCAAGAAACACATACAATGGAATTCTACTCAGCAATAAGGAAGAACAAAATTTTGTCTTTTGCAAGAAAATGGAAGGACTGGAAGACTGTTATGTTAAGTGAGATCAGCCAATCACAGAGAGTGAAGGGTCGTATGTTTTCTCTAATATGTGCAAGCTAGGGAGTAATTGGGATACCAGAGGGACTCCAGACAATGGAGGAAAAGCCTCAGTGGAGGCAGGGAGGTGGTCTAAGGGAAGGGGAGGGGGAAGAGTGAGGTTCATTAATGGAATTACTACCATTGACTAAGTGTACATATGAGAATATACCAACATCAATCTTCGTACTCTGTATTGGGAAGAGGGGGGATAGGGAAGCGGGGGGGGGGCACCAGGGTTGTGTGCATGTAAGTTACTTTACTGTCAACAAGATTTTCATTATGATGTGAGACTATAATGCACCAGTAAAAGCACATAAAAAAGAAACACAAAACTGGAAAAATCACAAATATAAATGCTGAAGAAGAAATTAATAAAAATCCTATTGTGCTATATATTCCAGGGGTTTTAAACACAAATGAAAACTTCAAGTGAGCTCACAAAATGACAGAATTGAAGCAAGTCAAGTGCTATATTTCATCCTTTCTATTTCTGGTTTTCACGGTTTATTTTGAATCTACTCTTAATGGAATATGTAGTGCCACAAGGGTGGAAACAGCACCTAAAGAGAGCCTGAATGATTCAGAACTATTCTGAACTTACTTTCACAATGAAAATGTATAGCCGTGTCTACATGTATTGAAGGCTGACTGGATGACTGAGGATTCTTTGAAGTAATGTTTATGTAAATGCAACATTAATTAAAGGATAAGTAATAAAAATATGTTATTAAAACTCAGCATTAAGCCGGGCGTGGTGGCACACGCTTGTAATCCCAGTACTTTGGGAGGCAGAGACCGGAGGATCCAGGTTCACGGCCAACCTCAGCGCACATTCACGTGCGATCTCTCTCTCTCTCTCTCTCTCTCTCTCTCTCTACCTAGTGAGGCCCTCCGCAACTTCGTGAGACCCGGTTTCAAAAATAAAGCATAAAAAAAAATAGGGCCGGGGGTGTAGCACAGAGGTAGAACGCCCCTGCGTTCAATCCCCGGTACCGCAAACAAAACAAAACAAAACAAAACAAAAAAACCCTCAGCATTAATCTGCACAATCATTTAGAACTTTAACAAGTTTTGGGGGGAGAGGAGTATTTATCCCTGACATTGTTTAGAATTACTGGCAAACTAATAATAAAAAGCATATATATTTTAAATCAATTTTATTATTGCTTATAAATTCTCCACAGACAAGGCACTTTCTTAGTCTACTGCCCCGCCCTGGGTAAGACCCCAGTAATAGTGATGATAATCATCGACATTTATTTTATTTTTTTTTGCGGTACCGGGTATTGAACGCAGGGGCATTCTACCTCTGCGCTACGCCCCCGGCCCTATTTTTTTTATACTTTATTTTGAAACCAGGTCGCACGAAGTTGCGGAGGGCCTCACTAAGTAGAGAGGGAGAGAGAGACAGGGAGAGAGAGAGAGAGAGCTGAGGCTGGCTGCGAACCCGGATCCTCCGGTCTCCGCCTCCCAAAGTACTGGGATTACAAGCATGCGCCACCACGCCCGGCATCATCGACATTTATTGAAAGACTGAGTCTGAGAGTTAATGCATGTCTAATCATTGTGATGAATAAATCAGCTAATAAAGGGGAAATATCCAAAAATGCCTTTTTCCGCATGCTTTATTGTGGTTTCCTGTCTGGAGCATTTGGAGTGCATTATTAATTCCGTTCAATGTGTTATCTCAATAAGTGGAGTTGGGAGTGTATGTGACGGAAGAGAAGAATCCACGTGGGTAGAGCAACATCTTTCTGGCTTGCCTTCTGTTTATTGGGTCACTGGGTCTTGCAGCTCATTTCCTTCGTAATGGTTTCTCTTGCTGTTAGTAGGTAATATCAACATACAGAATCCTGGTAAAAGCAATCACATTGTTTTCCTAAATCTGTAAGTTATTATTATGGAGGTACCCTGATGGTCTACTTTTTTTTTTACATTAATCATTTGGTAGAGTTTTCTGTGAAACAGAAAATAAAAAATATTTTACTCATAATACAGATGTTATAGGGAAATTCTTTTGTTTCCTTTTTCAGCCTTACTTTTTATCATAAAAAGAGAGGATATTTAATCTCCCTTCCTAATTTTTCTGTTATTGTTAAATATATAACCTTGGGAAAGATTAGGTAATTCAGTTGTTCCCCATGTCATATTACTAGAAGAAACTGCCTGTGAGTACTTCAGGACACCAATATTAGCCCATATTTTTTCAGCTTATTAACTTGTCTGCTTGACTCAGCTTCCTCTACCCTACCGGGCCCCATCTGCAGTTTTAACAATATTGATGATTAATTCTATGAAGAGTAGTTTAAACTACAAATCAGAATCTGGGACCGAGCCTCTGAGTGGCCATATGCTCAGAGGCATCTCTGCAGCATAGACAGAAATGTTTTCCCGAGACTTTCTATTACCTTGTTGAAAGATGATCTGGAAGCTCCTACTCTAAGTGGTTCTGGAGGGCTGCAGTAAAAAGTTAGATGACTGTAAACGTGCAATAAAAATGACCCAGTTTAGGCCCTTCGAATGACTGCATGCTAGATATCAGGACAGTGGAGTATTTCTACACTCAAGAGGGAGAACAGTCTTCCTTCCATACAATTTCTTACTTTTTCATTTTAAAGTCCCTTTGCCCTGAATTTTTGCTGCTATACCACTGTGTGTGGCAATGTATTTGCAACATCTTAGCAATGTAGAAGAACATTGGATTTGGAATGAGCATTTCCACCATTTGTCAGCCACGTGATCTAGAAAATAGCCTATTTTTAGCTGGTTATAAAATTCTCCTTCTCAAGATGGTTATAAGGATTAAAGAAATAAGGTGTGTGAAGATTTCTTCACAAGTGTGAAATTTGAAAGACAATGTCAGTTTACAAAAATTTTCTAGGTCAGTGGAATATCTGTATCCATAGGTAACTGATTTATCATTTTTGAATTACTGGTATTTTAAAGTCAAAGAGTGACAACTTACCTATGTTTAATAAAACAAATATCCCAAATGTGGATTAGCATGTATAGTTTAAACTTTAAAACTAATTTTCTTAAATTAGTAATATAATTATATTTTAGTTTGTTTTTAAAACTATTATGGATAAAGTTTTTCACTTAGTGTTAGATTTATTGAATACATTAGAAAGAATTTATTTTAGTGATGGTTTTTGTTCCTAACAAATCATTTTTTAAAATAAGAGGAAAAGCAAGATTTGATTATCCAGAATAATTTAAAATAGGACTTGCTATCAGCATTCTCTCCAAATAACTCTCTTTTCCAAAAGCAATTTTATTCCACTAATTCTTTTATTTATTCTCTATGGTTATAGATTATGAATTGGGAAGTTAAACTACATATTATTAAAATCTCCCCACTGGATCCATTAATCTGATTTTCTTACTGTTTTAATTTAAAATGTTATAGAACCATTTTATGACCATACTCACACTTACTGGTGTATAGTTATAGAATATTTACTAAAATGTGCTTTAATTCCATCAGATTAAAAAGTAATTTTGTTTGTTGCATTTTGGGAATTAAAAATTTACCAATATTCTTAAACTCCTGTCATTTAATCACATAGTTTTGTTTATTGCTCCTTCTAGACATTTTACAAATCTGATTCTATTTCTACCATCACTGTTTGGTTTTTTTACTGGTATCTTAACTTGACTATTTAAATTATAACTTTACTATTTTTTCTTCCTATAGTCTTCTCGAATAACTGCTACTCAATATAATCAGTCATTTGAAAAAACCTTCCTCTAATACAATTACATGGTTTCCTACTACCTAGAGGAAAAAGTCTAGATTTCTTAGTACTGTGTAAAAAGCAACTTTTCTAATGATCCTGACTTTTCACTAGTGATATATTCCCAGCACCTAGTGCATTTTTATGAGTGAATGAATGAACCTTCTATTTCAGGCTCCTTCTCCTGCCTTCCTGCTGTGGGACCCATTCCCTCATGCACCTAAATCTTTCTTTGTTTTGAAAATTACATGATCCTTTCTTCACAGTGCCAAGTGTATTTAAGCATGCAGAGATGGATTAAAGGCATTTTGACTGTGAGACCCAGAGGGATGAGCTCAGGCCATAATCAAGTGTGAGGAATGGTTGGCATAGTTACATATTATAAAACAAGAGACTCATAAAGGCACTGATGGAAGGATCAGGATGTTTATAACTGGAGTCTTATTTTAATTCTGTCCTTGTTGCTGATTAATGTTGTGATTCTAGAAGAGCAAACTTGGTACATAATACAGCTTCATAATGATGAACTGAAATGACTTCTCTCACAGGAGAAACCCCCAACTTTGTGGAAGAAATTATTTTAGGAGAAGAGGAATGTGATTGGTATGGAGCAGTTTTGAGTGAGAAGTGAGTTTTGAGAGGTTGAAAGAACTGAGTGATGTCCTTTCACTTTCTGGAATGTGCTAATCACAAATACAGACCTGTGAAGAGAATAACAGGGGAAAGCATGGCTGGATTTTAAAGTGTTGGAAGGGACCTTTGAAAATGGAAATGGAAGAGCGTACATAGCAAAGAGTAGATAAGGAGGGATGAATAACGTGAATATCTACTCAGGGCAGTCAACAGGTGTATAGTGTTTTCTTACATAGCATATAGTCATTGGGTCAAAATAGTTAGATGGAATAAAAGTAAAGGAAGGAGGAGGCTAATGATTTCAAAGAGTTATTTATTTATTTATTTATTTATTTATTTATTTATTTATTTATTTATTTACTGGGGATTGAATCCAGGGACATTCTACCTCTGATTTACACCCCCAGCCCCATTTTTTTAAAAAAAATTATTTTGAAACAGTCTCACTAATTTGCTGAGGGCCTCACTAAGTTGCTGAGGCTGGCTTTGAACCTGCTATCTTCCTGTTTCAGCCTCCCAAATACTGGAATTATATGTGTGCACCACTGAGCCTGGGTTTCTATGTCTACTCTAAGAAGGAGTTAGATTGATTGTTTGGTTCTATGAGCAATGGTCCAATAGTCATTAGTCCCCTGAGTGCTAAACCACTAAAGAGTAGCATATTCTACTTCTGTCCCTTAGTATCTACTTTTATACTTTTATTGATGCATTGTAATTATGCATCATAGTGAGATTCAAAGTAATACAGACATACATGTGCACATTACTTGGTGTATTTCCCTCTGCATATCATCTATGTCCATCAGGAATATTGGCCTGTATTTTTCTTTTCTTATAATGTCTTTTCCTGGTTTCAGTATTGGGGTAATGCTGGCCTCATAAAATGAGTTCAAAGGTGCCTCTTCCTCTTCAGTTTTTGGAACTTTTAAGATGAATTGGCATTAATTCTTTAAGTGTTTGGTAGAATTTACCAGGGGGAAGTTTTTAAATTTAAATTTAATTTTCTTACTAGTTACAAGTCTGTTCATATTTTCTGATTCTTCATGATTTAGACTTGGTAGGTTGTATGTTTTTAGAAATGTAATAATTTCTTCTAGATTACCCAGTTTGTTGCTATATAAATGTTCATCCTTGTCTCCTTTTTACTTCTGCAGTGACAGTTGCAGTGCTTCCTCTTTCTGATTTTATGAGTCCACTTTTTTTTCTTATTTAGTCTAACTAAAGGCTTATCAATTTTTTTCCAAAATGATTTTTAGTTTCATTGTTTTCTTTCTATTGTTTTTCTATTCTCTATTTATGATTTATCATATCATTTATCATTTGATAGCTTTGGTTAATACAAAAATAATAAACTAGTGTTTATTCTTTTCTAATTTCTTGAGGTGTAAAATTATGTTGTTTGAGAGCCGGCGTGGTGGCGCACGCTTGTAATCCCAGTACTTTGGGAGGCGGAGACCGGAGGATCTGGGTTCGCGGCCAGCCTCAGCTCTCTCGCTCTGTCTCTCCCTGTCTCTCTCTCTCTCTCTCTGTCTGTCTGTCTGTCTCTCTCTCTCTCTCTCCTTATTGAGACCCTCCGCAACTTCGTGAGACCCGGTTTAAAAATAAAGTATAAAAAATAGGGCCGGGGATATAGCGCGGAGGTAGAACGCCCCTGCGTTCAATCCCCGGTACCAAAAAAAAAAAAAAATTATGTTGTTTGAGATTTTTCTTTTTTTTTATAGAGATGCTTCTTGCTATGAACTTACTTGTTAAACTGAATTTGGTGCATTTGGTAAGTTTTGTTATACTGTCTTTCATTTTTGTTCATATTGAGAGATTTTCTAATATATTTTTAAATATTTTCTTTGACTCATCTGCTCAGCAGTGTGTTGCTTATTAGCTTCGGCAGATCTTTCTACAATGTGTATGTAGATCAAAACATCACATAAGCCGGGCGTGGTGGTGCACGCTTGTAATCCCAGTACTTTGGGAGGCGGAGACCGGAAGATCCGGGTTCGCGGCCATCCTCATCTCTCTCTCTCTCTCTCTCTCTCTCTCTCGCTCTCTCCTTAGTGAGGCCCTCCGCAACTTCGTGAGACCCGGTTTCAAAATAAAGTATAAAAAAATAGGGCCGGGGGTGTAGCGTGGAGGTAGACCACCCCTGCGTTCAGTCCCCTGTACCGCAAAAAAAAACACAAAAAAAAATCCAAAAAAAACCCATCACATATCCCGTCACTTTGCACAATTGTTATTTGTCAATAAAAACAAATGTGTACATAAATAAATGAAAAGCGAGTATATTGTTTAATTTTCACTTATTTGTGAATATTTAGTTTTATTTCTGCTATTATTTCTAGATTTATTTTACTGTGGTTAGAAAAGTCACTTGATATAATTTCAATATTCTTAAATTTGTCCAGATGTGTTTTATGACTTAACATATGATCTATCCCGGATAATGTTCCCTGTGGCCTTGAGAAAAAAGTATATGTCTGATAGGTTTGTTTGTCTGTTATTTTGGTCTGCTGTTTCTATTGAATTTTGGTCTGGATATTCTATCCATTATTGAAAGTGGAAAACTGAAATCTCCTACTATTGCATTGCTGTTTATTTCTCTCTTCAGTTCTGTCAATTTTCATATATATTTAAGTGCTCTGATATTGGGTGCAAGTATATTTATAATTGTTATATTTTCCTGGGGAATTGATACTGTCATCATTATATAATACTCTGTGTTTTAAGATATTTTTGTTATAAAAGGTATATTTTGTGTGATATAAGGGTAACCACTGTACTCTTTCTTGTGTATAATTTACGCAGAATATCCCTTGCCATCACCTTATTTTTAGCCTGTGTGTGTCCTTGAATATTAACTCTCTTATATGCAATATACAGTTAGAACTTTAAAATTTTTTTCCTTTCAACCATTTTGTTTATTTATTGCCACGGCCTTGCCTCCTACGGAGTCTGCGTGAACCTACACGCACGACGTGGCAAAAGCTTCAAGGAAGTATGCCCGTAGAAAAAGGTGGCCTGGCAAGATCCTCTGTTTTCTTGGCTGTTCTCTCTTTGCTGTAAATGCCACGGCCTTGCCTCCTACGGAGTCTGCGTGAATACACGCACGACATGGCAAAAACTTCAAGGAAGTATGCCCGTAGAAAAAGGTGGCCTGGCAAGATCTTCTGTTTTCTTGGCTGTTCTCTCTTTGCTGTAAATTTCTTGTATTCTCTTAATCTTTAACAGGTATGGCTCAGTGAGCGCAGTGTTTTGTTCAAAATCATCAACTGTGCCTATGAGAAAAATAGATGGGTCTTTGCCAGGAATGTGACTTTGGCCCTGAACGCTCCCTCGCTCTTGCTTAAATTAGCCCAGAAGGGCAGAGGGGGCTTGAGAACAGTTGTGGATAGGTTACAACAGGAAGAACTTTTTGTGGAAACTTCATAGAAATGGTTTTAGGGATGGTTTGAAAGAGATTTAGAAATTTGGAACAAAGAGAATTATAGAAGTTTAAAATAAGAAAGCAATAACAGGTACTAGGTTAAACATTAAACTCTTGCCCTGTAGCCATAACCTCAATTTCCCATTATATATAGTTTAGGTGCAAAAGTCACGTTTGGCAGCTGCCCACAGCATTATACAAAACAAGACGTATGCTCTGACGTGCCTGCGGCATTATGCCAAACAAGACGTATGCTTTGACATTTATTTACTCTTATAGCTTTGCATTGTTACCTTTTAGAAATTATTAAGAAATCATTTAGATTGTATAAACCGTAGGTATAAACAATGATTAGCTGATTATGTATTCTGTTTCCTTAATCATTCTGTATAAAATCCTTGCCTGAAGCTTTACAAAATGCACTCAGATGCAACTTCCTTGAGTTGTCTGTGTCTGTTTGTCACCCATCACCGACTCCTTGCCCACCATCCCGAGACCCCTGTCCCGTCGGTCTCAGTTTCCCGGCTGAGCTGGTCCGTCGCAATTTATTAATTGGAAAGTTAGTTTATTTATAGTTAAAACAATCATCTATAGAGAAGAACTTATTATTGCCAATTTGTCAATTGTTTTTTGTCTGTCTTGTAGTTTTTTCTCTTTTCCTCTTTTCCAGTTTTATTTTGTGGTTTGTTGGTTTGTATTTTTTATTTTTTGTATTTAAATGCTTTGATTCCTTTTCTTGTTTGTGTATTTTTGATAGGTGGCTATTCATTTCTTTCCCAAGATTTGGAGTTTTCAGCCATTATTCCTCTGAATAAACTCTTTGCCCTTTTCATTGTTGTTCTTCCCCACCACGACTTCCATAATGTACATATTGGTCTGTTTGATGGTGTCTTATAAGTCCCTTTTAGGTTTCTTAACTCTTTATCATTCTTGTTTTAATTTTGCTCCTCTGTTATTTCCAATTACCTGTCTTTGAGTTCACTGATCCTTTTTTTTTTTTTTTTGCTAGATCTAGTCTTCTATTGAGCCCATGCAGTGAATTTTTCTTTTCAGTTACTATATTCTTCACCTCCAAGTTTTATATTTGGTACTTTTTAATATTTTCTGTCTCTTTGTTGTTATTTTCACTTTGTTCAGGCATTTTCTCCTGGTTTCATTATGCTTCTTTATGATGGTTATTTTGAATTCTTTGTGAGGTAAATCTTATATCTCTATTTCATGTGAGTCCATTTTTGGAGATTTATCTTATTTATTTTGGAGTTATTTCCCCTTGTGTTCCTTCTCCTTGACTCTCTGCGTTGGTGTCTATGCTTTAGGAAAAACACCCACCTCTCCCAAACTTTATAGACTAGGTGAATACACTCATCAATTAGCCCAACCAGAGATTCTGTGTGGTTCTCTCATACCTTTGTACTGGTCTAGACCACTGTCTTTGCTCTCAGTAGCCATTTGATATCTGTCAGGTCCCATCAGCACTCTGAGACAGGTGAGATAGAAACCAGTACCTCTGGCAGCCCCTGGATAAGTTGGAATGTTAAGTACATAGTCCAACCCTTTCCCTTCACAGGGAGAAACTGTTATCTCCCCCACCTCCCCACCTTGATCTGCGTGGAGCTACAGTGAGGGGCTATGGTGAGTGCTTGCATGCTACTACAAATCTTACAATCTTTGTTCTTGATGGCCCCCGGCATCTAGACAATGCTGTATCCAGTTAGCGCTTTGAGATAGATGAGATCAAAGCCAACTCTTTGGTCAGCCTTAGAAAAGCTGGAATGTATGACTTGTTTTCCTCACCAGGGAGAAACTGGTATCCGGAGGTTTCTACCGGATCCTATGGCATTTGTCAGCTTTCGTATCCAGGTGAGAGGGTGTCTCAAATTTTTCTGCTGTCCTTGATGTGGCTGGTTTTGAACTCACCTAGGGTGCAGGAGGCTCTCAAGTGATTCCTGGATTTCTCAGAAATGGAATTTGTCCTTGTATCATTGTTGAATAGATGGTCAATAGGAGGAAGAAGGGTCCAGGACTTTCTATTCTTATATCTTGCTGATTTCACTTCTTGCTTCTCATGTATCTTAACTTTTATGAGATAATCCAATTGTTCAAAAAGTATTAGTGAGCTAATTTACTGAAGTTGGAAATTACCCTCTATTAATCTTATACCTTAGATTGTTATTTAGTCATGAAACTTGGGAAGGTCTCACTAACCCATCCCAAATGACTTATTAAATGCTTCTTCCAGCCACAAACATATCCTTTCTAAGAATGCTGATGAATATATTGCTTCTATTTTATTTCACAATGATTACATCTGAAATCCTTATTTTAGTAAATATGCAACAATAAAGGAAGCAATATATTGGAAGACAAAATTTTCTTTTTATTTTTAGAAAATCATCTTAGTGTTGCTTAGATTTGTAGAAAGAATCAAGTAAAACAATGTATGAAGAAACTGATGTAAGCTGCAAAGCTCTATCCAATTATAACTGTGGTAGAATGACTATACAGAGCACCAGACATAAAACAAATTCACGAACTCAAAAGCAACTTGTTTGGACATGCCAGCATAGAGCACAAAACATAAAACAACTCATAAGCAACTTGTTGGGGAATGTCAGCACATGAATCAGACCAGCATGCCTGTGCTGCAGTTGACAATGGACCCTTGAATCATAAAATTTCTTCTTGTGTCTAACGGACTTATGTCATCAATACATTTGTGGCTACTGACAAGTGTCTGTTAAGGTTTGATAAGCCTGTCAAGGACATTTGACAGCACCAAAACCCTATAACAGAGCAGCCTTTTTGACATGCAGCACACTGAGCTTACACCACGACAAGTCTGCTGTTCGTATAACTCCGATCCAGTGACTTCGCTCCAGTCCTGCTCTTTTCGCTGACTGAGGATAAGCAGGACTCTTCAGGCTTCTCAGCTGCACCAGAACCAACTTCAGAATCTCTTCTTCCATTATTAGACTTGGTTCACTATCCCCTCTCCCTGCTTGTTTGTAGTTTGTTATTTGCTGAGTATATATTGTCTAGTATACTTGTTCGACAAAACTGTAGAAGTGTTAGTTTAGTTAGAATTGCTAGTTATATTTGCTAGTGTGAAGTGTGTCATTTGATGTTTATTCATAGCTAATTGGCTTTGGGAAAGCAGCTTCTCAGCATCAAAAACTAGCTTAATTTTACTTAGAGAAGTTTCTAATTATCTCCTGCTTGTTATAACCTTCGAGTGTTGAATAAACCTCATGACACTGTGAAAGACACAAACCGTATGTAATGTGACTTATTGGTCTTAGGAGTTTGCAGTCCATTGCTTGTGACAGTGACACAGGCTTTCATCTAGTAATCAAATGTAATTACAGGTTTTATTGACTTTTAGAGACTCATTAGTCTGACAACCACACTGAAGTTGAGACATGCTATTTTCTTTAGTTTTTTAGATTATGTTGATATAAAAAAACATGAAGAATGATTTCAAGAATTCTTTAAAAACTGAAAATGGAGGGAGTTTGATTTCTAGTTAAATTTCAACTTTTTAATCTTTGTGTAATAAAAGGTTTAGAAACTGTTGGTTTTCAATTTTTTTCCGTACTTTCTGATATTATTAGTGACCACAGAACAACTAGATGGTGAAAATGTAAATATATATATTTTTTTGTGGTACCAGGAATTGAACCCAGAGACTTTCTACCCCTGAGTCAGACCCCCAGACCTATTTTGTTTTTTATTTTGAAACAGGTTCTCACCAAGTTGCCGAGGGTCTCACTAAATTGCTAAGGCTGGCCTCTATCTCAGCCTTATCCTATCTCAGCCTCCCAAGTACTGGGATTATAGGCATGTACCACCAAGCCTGGCAAAAGTAAATACATTTGCCATACTAATAAAACACTTAGGGACATAAAATAATTCAAAACCTTTTGATATATCTTTACTGTGGGAAGCAGAATTATGGCCTTCTAAAGATGTTCACCTACTAATCCTTGGAACCTGTAACTATGTCATGTTCCATGGCAAAGAGGAATTAAAGTTACAGGTGGAATTATGGTGGCTAATAAACTCATCTTAAAATAAGGGGATAATCCTGGATTATCCAAACAGGCTTAATATATTCATGATGATTCATTAAATGTGGAAGAGGGAGGAAGAAGAGTCAGTGTTAGAATGATATAATATGAGAAAAAGACTCAATCACCTATTTCTGGTGTTGTAGAAGAAAGGTCACCATAAATCAAGAGATGCAGGCAACTCCTAGAGGCTGGGAAAGGGAAGGAAACAGGTTCTCCTCCAGAAGGAACGCAGCTCTGACAACACATTGATTTTATTTATTTATTTGTTTCTTTACTTTTTTGGTGCTGGGGATTACACCCAGGGGCATTCTACCTCTGAGCTACACCCCCAGCCCTATTTTATTTTGAAACAGGGTCTCACTAAGTTGCTGAGGGTCTTGCTAAGTTTCTGAAGCTGGTTTCAAACCTGCGATACTCCTGCCTCAGTCTCCCAAGTACTGGGATTACAGGTGTGTGCCACCATGCCTGGCTAACGCCTTGGTTTTAGTCATTGAATTCTGTTTTTTTTTTTATTTCTGACTTCTAAAAGTGTAATAAACTAAATTTGTGTTGTTATAAGGCACTAAGTTTATGCTAAATATTACAGCAGCAATAGGAAACTAATACACTTTCTAAAATACTGTTTAATTTCTTACTAAACAACATAAATTATTTATATCCCAAACCCTTGCAAAATTCATATTTTCAGAGCCTGTAAGCCCAAGAAGTCTGCTTTCTATACCAATCTAAAACACTGCCTATAATACAGAAATCCCCACCCTCCACCCTATTATTTATTTATTTGAGGCGAGCATTTTACTTTCCTTTCATTTCCTTTGAAATGTAGTAGCTGGTACTCTGGTGTTGGATTTTGTTCTTCACTTTTAAATATAAAGCCTGGCATTTGGATTTCTCTATATTCAATTGACCCCCATGCTTCCACCCCTACTTAGCAAAACTTTTATCATACTAAAATCCTAATGAAAAGGTGCTGCCTTCTTCTTATACAACCAATCTCCAGAACTCTTTGTCTTGCAAAATTTGAACTCTATACCTGTAAAAAGTGACTCCCCTTTCCCTTCTCCCGTCAGTCCGAGGTGACCATGATTCTATTTTATGTCCTTTTAATCCTTCCCACTGTTTAACATGTTCCCTGATTACCCCATTCCGAAGGATTTCTTCCTCTCTGTGCAACTCCAGCAGCGTGCTTAGTTTCACTGTATACTTACATACTGCCACACATAATGGTGTTATTTCAATATACCCTGTGCTGGTTTCCTTCTGTTTTATTCTCTAGGTTCACTCTCCTCCCTTCTTCTCCTTCCTCTATGTTCAGAAAGGACTTTAGGGGCTGTTTCTATGGGTTCCCTTGCTCTCTGGCCTTCAGTGGAGGCTGTGAGTACTAGATAGATGTGAACAAGGAGAATGAAGTCATTGGCTTGGGATGCTCCATTGGGCGATGGTGGGTTGGCTCCCTCCCTCCACCATTTAGGCTCCTGCCACACCACCTGCTGCACACACTGTCTTCTTACCTGCTCTCTTCCTTTGCCACCCTGGGACTAAGGAAGTAATGGCTATCTGCTGTTGCCATAGCTGGAGGTACTGCACCATCTCTCCTGATTTCTCAGTACCCTGTACACAGCTCTGTAAATAGTTCTTTGTTGCTCAACTGCTGTAAAATGTTTTTTCTTTTGTTTGTTTTTGTGTTACTGGGGATTAAACCTAAGGTCTTCTACCTCTGAGCTACTCCCCTATCCTTTTAAATTTTTTATTTTGAAACAGGGTCTTGCTAAGTTACTGCATGCTGGCCTTGAACCTGAGATCCTTCTGTCTTGTCCTCCCAAATACTGGGATTACAGGCATGCACCACTGAGACTGTCTTGTAAAATGTTTTATAATAGGATGGTGACGGATTAAGCTTTTAGATAATGTCTTTTCATCCTTGTTTTGCTGTAGCTATGCCTCTATCCTTAGTCCACTCCTTATTTTTGAGTCATGAAAACTTGCCAATAAAGAAAGCAAAGGGTATTTATAAAAGCAAAACATATTCTTTCCCTGGGTAAAACACCAAATTAAAGAGATGAACAACTCAGAGAGAGGATTAAATTTTAGGTAATGGCATTATATTTTACCCCTCAAAATCTTTAGAATTAAGTGAATTATTCCTATAAGAAAATGTAGTCAGGTGTGGTGGTGCACACCTATAATTCCAGTACTTAGGAAGCTTAGACAGGAGGATTGCTGGTTTGAGGCCAGTTTGCAGTAACTTAGTGAAGACCCTGTTTCAAAATAAAAAATAAAATAGGACTGGGGGTGTATCTCAGAGGTAGAACACCCCTGGATTCAAGCTCCAATACACACACAAGAAAATATATAACTCCCTCTGTTTTACTTTTTAACCTGATTTATCATATAGTCCGCATTTTCCCCCAATGAAATGTGTTTTCTGTTTTCTAGCTATTTTTCTCAGTGGAATTTTCACAGACAATTCTTCTGAGTTTGCTTCATGGAAAAGACATTTCTATCCAAGGTTTCTTTTGTTAGGAGATACAGCTCTCAGAAAATGACATTCTTATGAGGCATACATCCATGGAATTTGATAATAAAATCTCATTAAGGTAAGAATAATTGCAGGGTTACTCCCTAACAACTTACCCAAGAATTTCATGCTTCTAGTTTCAAACGTTTTTCCTGAAAGACACAACTTTCACCAAATATGCTCTATTTTCCTGCCTCAGTTTTCCACTTCTGCTTTTGGACTTGCTGATAGGAAACAGAGGACTTGGATGCCATGACATTGTTCTGTTTCTACCCTGTCAGTGAAGCTCACTGAGATTTTGTGTAATGCACGTGGCTGGGAAAGGGTCTGTAGGTGTGGTTACAAACTGCCCTTGTCAGGTTTTCACCTAAAATAGCTGTTTAATCAAATACATTGCAACTCTACTTAAATTATTACATTTTCAATAATCCCCATTTTTAGATAATGTCTGGAATAAGACATACAACATAGTTATATCCATATATAGAAGGCATAACTATCAACTTCGCTAAATGTATGGGATGGGGGTTTGCCAAGTGAGGAGTGCATTTATGTTTATGTTTGTATCACTTTGAATCTCACTATGATACATAATTACAATGCACCAATGAAAAATAAAAAAGGAAAATAACGACAACGAAACAAAATGTATCCTGAAGCAAAGGCATTCTACATTATATTAAGACAATACATGCTTAGATAAAAAACTCATGACTTTTCTGAAATGGTTTTCAAGGCAATGAAGTAATTACTTTAACAAAAATGCCGCCTTTTATGTTAATTCCTTAGAAAGAGAACCAAAAAGCCTGAAGGTGACAATTAGAAGATACGCAGCAGGTTAGGAACATTGCCTGAAAGAGCATCCACAGCTACAGTCTTATGAGTTAAGCATAAATATTAGTTGTTAATTCAATATGCTAATTAACTATGGACAACTTTTACTTGTTATGTATCCTGTTATTATTTTCTACATTTATTTTATCCTTGAATAAAAGTTTGGATCAATCCACATTTGTCACTACTAGAAGCAAAATTATTTAGAGCCAGAATTTAGAAGTTGCCAAAAATGTTTAATTGCAATATATATATATAAAGTATACATATTTTAGTTTACAATTCAGTGTATGTTTAATAAAGATATGAAGTTAATTATGCATAATATATATTAAGTGTACAGTCAGTGCATTTTAAAAATACAAGTATAATATGTAATCATTAATTAGATCAAACTATGAAAGATTTCTGGTGCCTCAGAGACTCTATCATTCCACTTTTAAATTAATAAGATTGCCACCATAGGGAAACCATTTTTCTGACTTTCATCACTGTGGATTAGGTTTGCCAATACTTGAACTTCAAATAAATGGTTTCATACATCATGAACTCTTTTGCGTTGGCTTCTTTCACTAAACATTACTTATTCATGTTTTTACATGAAGTTATACAATCACAAATTTTATTTCCATGTATGTATGGATATATATTATCGATTTGGCCATTCTACTAGCATTTGGATGGTTTCCAGCTTTGTGCTACTGTGCATGAAGCTGCTATAAGCATTTTTGTACAAGACTCTTGGTGCGTGTGTGCACTCAGTGTTCACGGTTATACACAAAATGTATCCACAGGCATTCACTTAAGACTAACAAGTATACATGTCCACCAGAAGACTTTACAAGAATGTTTATAACAGCTTTGTTTATAGGAGTTTAGGACTATATTCAGTATTATCTATATTTGTTTATTTATGTTCAATAGAAATATAATTTTCATAGTTATATGAACTTATACTCTAATTAGTATATATGATAGTTTCTATTGCATTCTTGACAATGCCAAGCATTTCAGTTGTTTTAATTTTAGTCATTCTAGTGGCTATGTAGTAGTATATAATTATAGTTTTGATAAAGCATTTTCCTGATGACTAATGATGTTGAGCATCATTTCATGTATGTGTTGTCTGTTCCAATATATTTTCATTTTTTATTTTGTTATTTAATTTATTTAAAAATTATTATTATTATCCTAACCTCATTATAATGTATGATTTCAATACACTAATAAAAGTGTATTAAAATGTTATTAATATCATTGTTTTTAATAGATAAATCATAATTGTATATATTTATGGGGTACAATGTGATGTTTTGATATATGCATACAATTTGGAGTGATGATTAAATCAAGCTAACATATCCATTACCTCGCTTAATTATCATTCCTTATTGTGAGAGATTTGAAATTTAGTCTTTTAGTTATTTTGAAATATACATTATTATTGATTATAGCACACTGTTGTGAAATAGATATAAAAACCTGTCTGATCTGTCTGAATCTTTGAACCCTTTGAACTTCATTCCCTTTCTGTCCCTCTGCCTCAGCCTATTCATTCTACTTTCTACTTCTGTGAGTCCAATTTTATTATTGAACAAGTGGAATCATATGAACAAGTGGAATCTTTACATGGTTTGTTTCCATTAGCACAATGTTCTCCACACTCATCCATGTTGTTGCAAGTGACAAAAATTTCTCCCTTTTTAAGGCTGAATAGCATTTCATTGTGAATATATACTACATTTTCTTTATTCACTCATTCAGTGATAGATGTCTGATTGACTTTATATATTAGCTATTTAAATGATGCTACAGAAATTCCAGTTCCTTTGATATACATACAGATGTGGGATTACTGGATCATATGATAGTTCCATTTAAACTTTCTGAGGAACCTCCATATTGTTTTTTGTAATGGCTGGACTAATTTAAATTCCTATCTACAATGTATAAGAATTTGTTTCTCTCTGCACCCTCCCCAACAGTCATTCTTTCATCTTTTTGGTGAAAGATGTTCTAATAGGCATGAGGAAGTATCTTATTGTGGTTTTGATTTATATTTCCCTAATGACTAGTGATGCTAATAATTTTTTTATGTACCAACGGCCATTTGAATGTTTCATTTGAAAAATTTTCAAGTTTTTTTGTGCATTTTATTATGTTATTGATATTGAGTTGTTTGAACTCAGTCTATTTCCATTTAAGATGGTTGTTGTCCTAATAATCTTCTATGGTGTTCTTGCTATTGCATTTTTTTCATATATATATCCTTTATATATTCTAGACCCTACTATTTTTATTATGTATTATTTTCTCTCAGTTTGGGGCTTCTTTTGTCTCTGCTTTCAATATGTATCTTTTAGAAGTGCAGAAGTTTATAAGTTCAGTGAGATTGAATAAATTTTCAAATTCCTATTCACATAAATTTTTCTTGACCTTTAAGACTGTAAAGTAGTAGTCCTACATCTTATTTTTAAATTTAAAAGCTTAGCTTTTATATTGAAGCTCTTAATCCACATAGGATTTCTGTAAATAGCTTGAGTTAGAGACCAGATAGGCATACATTTGCCCTTTAAAATGCCAGTTATTCTTGCGTCATATATTTAATGGATTATCCTTTGCCCCACATTTCCATTGCCAAGCCTGTCAAATATCAGTTTTCTATAAAGTTCTCAGCATGTCTCTTGGTTTTCTATTGTCTTTTCTTCCATCAGTACAGGGCTAACTTAATTACAATAGTTTTATTATAAGTCCTAATATCTTGGGAGAAAATCCTATTTTTGGCACCTTGCTCTCTCATATAAATTTCAAAATCGTTTTTTCAAGATCCATCAAATAGCAAACATTTTATTGAAATTATATTGATTTTATTCATCAGTTTAAGGAAAATTGATATTTGTCAATTTTTCCCAACAATGAATTCATTATGTCTGTTTATTTAGGATTTTAACTTTTTCTTTCAATAAGATCTTATAATTTTCTCCATTGAGTTAGTGCATATGTTTATTAAGTTTAATTTCATAGTTATATTTTTTGTTGCTCTTATGAATAGGAAGCATTTTTATTACAAGTTAAATATTATAGTTTAATTTTGCATGTCTTAGTTAACAGAATATTCAGTAATAATTTTTCAGCCAAATTCACTGGAAATTAATATATTAATCAAGGTTAAAATCGGTTTTTTGAAACTTCTGAAATATTATATTAAACTAAGCTATTTTTAAAATAAATATTAATAGCATTAAAACTTCTCATGGCTCCAGTTAAAGTTTTAAAACAGAAATTGGAAATTAACCTAAGTAAATTTTTCTAAAACTTTTTTTTCTTTAGTGTGTAGGGCATCAGAGGAAGTTGGAGTTTTCAGAATTATTTCAAAGTAATTTCCTTTCTATATACCCCTTTCATTCCTCTTCACATTCTTTTTTTTTTTTGAAATCCACATTTGTTAAAATGTCCCTAGAGAAGTTCAGATTGGCTATTTGATATATATTCTAAATTTTGGTTCCATTATTGATTTATCTTTATTTTCAATTAGTATCAACAGCACACTCAAGGGAGATGAGATTTTTCAAAAAGCATTCTAAATTCAACCTATCATTAAAGTTCCAGCTTGCTGTGTTTTCACCTGACATTAGTACAAAGATCTTATGAGGTGGTAATATCACTTTATATCTTTATTGATTCCTATGCTTCCCTACATTAAATTTCAATAATAAAATATTTTCACCAAGGAAACTGAAGCATTCCAATTTTGACATAATTCAATGTGCTATCAAGATTCTCTCTAAATAATAATATTTTAGTGAGACATTAATTTCATTAGCAGGAAAGTCTTATGTTAGATGATCAATCATTAAACAAACAAAGCAAAACATGCTGGAATATTGCTTCAGAATCTAACCTACTTTTAATTTATAATATGTCACATAGCTATTCAAAGACAAAATAAATATTAGTTAAAATTATCATTTCATTTTTATTTGTACAAAGGACTCTATTAGATAATATTTTGAGTTTTCAAAAACACCTAAACCTCTGGATATTAAAACACTAAATTAATTTTTAATTAGTATAGATTACAAGAGACTTTCCATAATTAGTGTGCAGTATTTTAGTAGAAAATAATGATATCTTGGAAGAGAGACCCATTTATCATTTTTATTCAGTTATGAATTAGTCTTTCACAAAACAGTAGGGTTTTAGTTATGAAACATTTGGTTCAGTTATAAGGATTTTATCCCATTTAACTCTGACTTTTATCCCATCCACCACGTCTTTAATATTAAAGAGAAATAGTTTGCAGGTATTTGACTCATGTTTATCATCCATGAACTCATCATGAGAGCTGATTGTGCACATCTCAATGCAACTCTGTGCTCAGGTATGTTTTATTGATAACTTGGTGGAGTCTTTACACAAAAGAAACTGGTAAATGCTACAAATTATGTTTTAAATTCCAGAAAGTTCTTTGCTAAAGACTTACTAGCACATCATTTGTTTTAACTTACATTTTATCTCATTTAATCCTCACAATAAGATCACAATAGAGGCTGTTGTCAGTATACTATGACTATAAGAGGAAATTAGGGAGAGAACAAAGTAGAGGAAGGCTGCACATTTCAGTTGCTCTATGGTTCAGATTTGAAGCAGTGGGAATACTGCTTCTCAGTGAGGTTGACTGAGGCAATTCACTGAAATTTAATACTCCATAACTAGAGGCTCAGACCCAGAAATGCTGGTATTTTGACAAGAAAGAATACAGTGGAACAAGCCCGTTGCATCAGGTCACTGCAGAAGGAAGGAGCAACACAAATGGAAAGAGAGAGGAAACACAGTGGACAAATCTGGCATAGGAACACCGGTAGAGCAGAAAGGTGGCTGTAGCTGAATCAGATGCTGCACAATAAGCTGGTGTTTGAAAAGCACTCTGTCTCTCAGCTTGTGAGCAAAAACCTGAGGTGGGAGCCATCTTGAGAAGGTCACACAGGAGCTTCCTGCTGTGGAAACCTGGGAGATCTTAGCAAAGATTGCCACCCTGTCCCAGCCAGCACCTTCTGAATGGTCGAGGATGCACCTGGAAGAGCATGATTGAAACAGGCACAGAGAAGATTGTACCCAGGGAGATTCAGGTCAGAGAGATGAAGGGAAGTGCAATTCCCTTTTGAGTCTAGAGTTTCCTGCCACCAGCTGAACAGGTTCAGAAAATTAAACAGGCAGGACTGATTACCTTCAGGAACTGAGGCTTGCAAGGCCAAAGTCCTGGGCAGTGGACTATACAAGACTTGCTGTGCCCACCCTACCCAGGGCAATTGTTTATCTCATCAGAAGAAGAGTTCTTAGATGTCCCCTAAGATTCAGATACCCATCAAAGACCAGCATTTGCCTGGGGTGTATTGATCTAATCCCTCCAGAGGAATAGATAACACCCCAGCAAAGTTGCAAAGTGCAATCAGAGGATACAGACACCAGCTGTGGCAACTTCCCATCTATAACTCTGCATCAGCCCCACCCTGGGAGTGCATTGAGAAAGTCTGTGTGGACAAACCTGGAGTAGATGGTACTTCCCATTCCATCCTGCCTTGTGCTGGTAAGCAGAGAAGCTGAGAGCCATTTCAAGCAGGTTCAGTTCCAGGCCACTCCAGCTAGAAGCTGGGAAAGTCACAAAAAGAAAGAATGCTTTACCAACCCCTAGTCCTAGCTTTCTCTAAGGGGTACAGAGCCAAAGGAAAAATGGAAGGAAGGTCAGTCTGACATAGGCAGTGAATATCCATCCTTTTCCACAGTTTCGACCACCTCAGCAGAGACATGCATTTCATTTTGCCTTAAGAATTGTTTTTGTTCTTGTTATATTTGTTGACAGCTATGTGTGTACATGTGTATTTGTTTTTTCTCTTTTATCATTTTTTTCCTTGTGTTATTTTGCTTCATTTTGTGTTTTGTCCTTTGTTTTATTCTTTGTTTTTGTTTCTCTGGTTACCCTCTCTCTTTATCCCTTTAATAGCCAGATTCTCTTGTTCTCTCTTCATCTTTCTCTTTAATTTGTTTCTTCTATCTAGTTTTTTCTCCTTTTCCGTGACCTTCACTGGCTCTCTCTCTTCCACTTTCTCTCCTTTCACCTTCTGAATATCCTAAACTTACTTTTTCCTCCCTGCCTCACTTTCTTTTCTCTTTTTCCATCCTTTAGAACTGTTTATTTCTGCCCCCAGCATTCATGCTGTGGCAGTTGGTAGTGTGGATGTTGACACCTGGTGTTTAATGCTATATCTAGTTCATGGCTGTCACTGTTACTTGCTAACCCTGCCATTCTTGTCTTTGTGGTTATTAGTGTCATAGATGTCATCATAGGCACTGGGTATTTCTTTTAATCTATATATTGCTTGTCACTATGATTGATGCTGTTTATTTCCCTCTTTTCTGTGAGGTGCTGGAAATTCAGTGTGATACAATTAGTTCATGGAGTAGATACTCTGCTTCTGAGCTATAGTCCCAACTAAGAGACATTGCCCCTCATTCCACTAATCGTCACCAAAAATCTAGAGGGAAACTATTGTAAAAAACCAAACTAGATGGGCTTTTGAATTGGAGTCCTGACTTTATTCCTTAAATTGCCTTTGTCTAACATTAGAGAAAATACATTCATTTTATGAAATTATTCCAAATATATTTTATTATTTCTTATCATAAATCTTTGTATATATTTCAGAATGTCGTGCTACCTCAGTCAAGACACATTAAATTTGATATTTTTGAGCAGTGTGGTGATGAAAAAGAAGATGGTTTATTGGTCTCATGATTCAGACTTGAAGCCATTCTGAATGGACATTATATAGTACGATGTCCTTAAACTAAAGACTATAATTGAACTGTCAATTCGAGGTATATCTTCTTTCTGTAGGTAAATATCTCAGAAATATTGCAATTCTTATTTAAATAGAAGTTTTGATTGCTCTGTACCTGTCTGAAAGCCTGCAATTCTATAGCATTTCACAGCTCCATCACAGAAAAGGAAGAGAATGCAAGGCAGCAATTTGAGAACAATATACAGAACCCGACTGGGTTGGTGGCATGCTGTACTTTTATTTTGGAACATGAAAGGCACTGTAGAATTATTCAGTCTAACTCCAGCCTTTCAAAGTTCTCCATAATGTTTCTAACAGAACTCCAGAAATAAGCTAGAATGATAAAAAGGAAATAGAGAAAAATATAATTAAAAATTTTCTTTGTAATTTGTCAAAGTATTAGAGCATATAAAACCAAAAACATAATTTGGGCACTTCCTTATTTTCAAATATTATTCCTGTTAGTAATTAGTGATGATAATTAGAATCTATTGAATAATCATTATTAGTCAGATACTATATTAAGTACTCCATGTTGATTTCTTTCTTTAATATACTTTTATTGGTGCATTATAGTCTCACATCGTAATGTAGTTCATAGTGATAGTGACATATGTGAACACAGCACTTGGTGAGCTTTACCCTGGATCCCAACCCCATTCCTTCCCTTCCCCATACAGGATATTGAGATTGACATTGGTATTGTCACATATGTACATGATGTCAATGGGTTAAAGATGGTAGAATAGAGGAAGACAGCGCATTCTGGTTGCTCTGAAATTGGGAACTCAACCAGCGGAAAGACTGCTTCTTAGCAAGAGAAGAAAAGCAGTCAGAACTTAACAGAACAAAGTCAAAACATGTGGAATTGGATGCCGCACAGAGATCAGAGGATGAAAAGAGCTCCATGTGTCTCCTCTGGTGAGCAGAGAGCAGAGGTGGTGCCATCTTGGTGAGCTGCAACAGGGCTGGCAGCTGTGGGAACCTGTGACTCTCAGATGAACTCCAGCAAAGAAGAAGCAGAATTTTGTCAAGCCAGTGATTGCAAAAAATCATCACCAAAAGCAACACATTCTTCTCTCCACACTTGAATACCTCAAGATTGTACCTCTCCAGTCATCCAGTCAAACCTCTCAGCAAACTCTTGCAGCTGAAGCTAAACTCAGACCAAGAAATGACAGAACCTTCCTGCAGGGACCCCAGTGGTTACATCCCACCTTGTCAAGACCACTGTGCATCTGCAGACCCACCAGCCAAATCACCCAATGAACTCCTGTGGCTGCAGCTGAACTCTTCCCTTCCTGTAGGAATGCAAGTGGCACTCGTCAAGACCGTAAGTTTACAAACCATTCCAGCAGGAGCCTGCATAACTACAGGAACTTGCATGGCAACAAACAGACCTGAGGGCTTTATGAGTTGGCAAATCATCTCCGTGGACATTGGGGCGAAGGTTATAGTCAGACAAAGCAGAAATGTGAATTAGCAGACAGTCCCTAGGGACATGGTGGGGGCGCAGACCTAGGATAGGCAGTTTGCTGCACCCTTGCAGGGTCTCCAGCAATCACCACAGGACTGCCAGCAGTGGTGTCTGTGGGCTGAAATAACTATCCAACTGTGCTGCAGTCTTGGAAGGCTATAAATTCATACCTGGTGGTGTTTGGGCACCACAAGTACCAGGGCCAGAGGCTGAAAAAAATTTCACATGATCTCAGCTGCACTGAGCAGCAGTGGTGTCCCTGGAGCTAAACAACCAAGCCACCCAATCTGCCGGCGCAGAATGATACAATCTCTCCCTGCCAGAACTTGGGACCTGAAAGCAGGGAGGCAGGGGCCAGCAGGGGGTCACATGATCACAGCTACAAGCTGGGAACACACCACTCCCTCTCTCTCTGACAGCAGAGTTTGTGCCTGGCAATCACATATGCCCATGAGTGACAGGGCTCCACATAATTGCCACCAGAAAATCAGCAGTGGTGTTCCTGGGCCATCAAAGCTCAGCCAACTGGGCCACAAACTCAGAGCATAGTAATCTTTAGCCCTGCCAACCTTTGGCCCAGTGGACACAGAGGCCAGAGGTCAGTGCTCTGCAGGTTCTCATGGGTTCACAATCAGCAGAGCAGCAGTGCTGTCTGTGGGACATTCAATTCCAATCAGCAGGCCACAGGCTCTGAACTGAACAGTATAGTCTCTGGCCCTCCTGAGTTAGGGCCTGGGGAGCCTGTTTGCCTGTACCAAGAACTATAACTTTTTAAAGAGGTTCTGGAGGACGAACTCAGAAATCTGATTATATGAGACAGATTTATTGAGGCAAATATACACCCCCAGCATAGGCCTTATTATAAAGGGACAATAAATAGACATAGGACTCTCACACAAAGAGGAAGTGAATGCCAAGATAATAGAAATACAAACCTGAGAAATCTGAAAACATGAGAATGAAGACCAAAGAGGAAACAATAAACTTGTACAACTCAACAGCAAAGGAGATCACCAGTACTGAGCTACAATAAAATGACTGAATAAGAATTCAGAATTTTGATTTTCAATATGATCAAAGGCCTCAGAAGTGAAATCAGAGAAAGTGTACAGGTAATGAAGGAACATATGAATAGAAAAATTGAAACCCTAAATAAGAACCAAAAAGAGGAAATGAAGTTCATTTGAGTGAAATGAAGAGACAATAAATGAATTAAAGACCTCAGTAGAACCACCTCTGGTAGACTAGACCACATGGAAAATAGAGTTTCACTCTTGGAAGACAACTCATTCAAAATTGATCATACACAGCTGGGCATGGTGGCGCATGCTTGTAACTCCAGTACTTGGGAGGCTGAAACCAGAGGATCCGGGTTCGTGGCCAGCCTCAGCTACTTAGTGAGGCCCTCTGCAACTTAGTGAGACCCTATTTCCAAATAAAGGATAAAAAAAATCGGGTGTAGCTCAGAGGTAGAATGCTCCTGGGTTCAATCCCCAGCACCGCAAAAAAAAAAAAAAAAATTGATCATACACAGTCAACAGTATAAAAAAGACAATATGACAATATGACCAGAACATACTAGATGGAATAATATGAAATGACCTAACATATGGATAATGGGCACTGAAGAAGATCTAGAAACACAAACTAAGGACATTAGAAATATCTTCAGAGAAATATCAGAGAATTTCCCAAACATAATAAAAGAGTTGTACATCCATATACAGGGAGACATTCAGAACACCAACAAGATAAAGTCAAAGAAAAACTCCTCCATGACACATAATAATCAAAATTACTAGCATAGAGGCCAAAGAAAGAATCTTAATTGCATTGAGAACAAAAGAGTGGGTGACATTTAGGGGCAAAACAATAAGAATCACCAGAATTCTCAACCAAAGTCATGAAAGCCAGAAAGATTGGTATGATGTACTCCAGACTCTAAAAGAAAACAAGTTCCCACCAAGACAGCTATATCCAGCAAAGACATTATTCAAAATTGACAGTGAAATAAAAACCTTCCAAGACAAGCAGAAACTGAAAGTATTCCTGACTACCAAGCTGGCACTAGAGAAAATACTTAAAGAAATAAAACACAAAGAAGAAAAATGAAATAAATACCAATGTCAAAGTTCTAAGTCCCCAAATAGAAGTCATAGACTGGCAATGTTGATTAAAGAATATAATCCAACTATATTCAGCTTTCAAGAAACTCATTTTACAGGCAAAGATAGCCATAGGCTAAAGGTGAAAGGATAGAAAAAGATACACCATACAAATGGAGACTGAAAACAAGCAGGGGTAGCAACGCTCATATCTGATAAAGCCGACTTTAAGCTAAAACTTATCAGAGGAGACAAAGTGGGTCACTTCTTTCTAATAAAAAGAACTACCCAACAAGAAGATGTAATGATAGTAAAAATTTATGCCTCAAATGTGGGTGCACCCACTTTTATAAAACAAACTCTTCAGGACATCAGGTCTCAAAATAGACCCAAATACAATAATATTTGGAGACTTCAACACACTGCTCACACCACTAGATTGATCTTCTAGGCAAAAGATGAGTAAAGACTCTTCAGACCTAAAGAACTCTATAAACCAAATGGATCTAATAGACCTATACAGAATATTCTAACCAACAACAGTTGAGTCCACATTCTTCCCAGTTGCTCATGGAATCTCCAAAATAGACCACATTCTGGCACCACAGATAGTGGGGACATCCAGAGGATCATCAGAAACTATTTTGAAAATTTATGCTCCAATAAACATAGGAGAAATCGACAGATTTCTAGATACATACAACCTACCAAAATTGAACCATGATGATATAGAAAACCCAAACTGACCAATAGAAGAAAGCAGAAAGATAGAAACAGCAATAAAAAGCCTTCCATCAAAGAAAATCCTAGGTTCAGACAGATTCCCAGCTGAATTCCATGTTGATTTTCTTGTTGAAATTTCTGTTGTAATTAGCAGAAACTGTCATAATATTCTGTAAGAATATTCATATGATGGCCAAATAAATAGCATATGGATTGCCCCCACAAATATTTTGATAATTTATTTACTTATTCAGCAAGTATTTATTGAGTTCCAGCTATATAGTGTGTAATGTCTAAATTCCATATAGAAACTAAATCTCTGTCTTCATGTCCATATATTCTAGAAGATGAGGCAAGAAATAAATAATTATATCATATGGTAGATAAAATAAATCCCAAACAGAAAATAAAATAGAGTATATTGAGTGATGAGGTATGCTATTTGAGATAAGTTAATGAGAGGAGCTCTTTCTGAGATGCGCCTTTTGAATAGTTGTGTAGATAAAGTAAAGGCACAAGACATATGGATAGTTGTATCAACAGTATTCAGGAAAAAAGGCTCAGTAGGTCCAGAGACTCAGACATAGAAATGTACAACTAGGCCAGGATGGCAGGGAAGGAATAGACAAATAGAAAATGGTAGGAAATGAGGTCATAAAGGCAGTCAGATTTCCATGAGGGTAACATAAGCTCCATGGGGTATGGTAATAAGACCCAATGCAAATGCCAACCATATCTGGATTGTCCCTACTCTAGTTTTTGTACCTTCCACCATGTTTGACTGATAGGAATCACTATTATTTGTTGAACTGATGAATCAAGTTTGCATTATTTCTATTATTTTATATTCTTCTAATATATTCTAATGAGATACAAAGTTCCTCAAGGATGGGTAGATGCATATCTATATCTATCTATCTATCTATCTATCTGTCTATCTATCTGTAAATAAAATACATTTTTTTACCTATGTACATATATATGGCTAAATAAATGGGTTCTAGCATCAATATGTCCAGTAATAAAAATAATGTAAAACACAAGTACTAAGAATATTCCATAATCTTTGCATGTTTTTCTCTAATCTGCCATTGCTACTCTTCTTTCCTCTTAGACATTACATATTTGTGGGTGTTGCTGATGTTTTAAAAATAATAAACAAATAAAATCTTTCCTCATTCTGCTCCTCTCTTGTCATTACTGTAATCTCTTCTTTATTGACAAACTGTTAGGAAGAGCAAACTACATGCCTATTTCTATTTCTTCAACTTCATTCCCTAATGCCTAATTATCTACATCCATCCTTAACTATTCTAATCACATTGTTCCTGTTGGAAGAAATACTATCTTTAGATAGCAACAATTGCAAATCTGAAGTTGTATGCTCAGTTGTTATTATCCTTGATTTCTCATCTGCCTTTGACACTGTTGATACTCCCTGAAGATCTTTTCTTTCCTTCCAGACCAGCCTGTTCCTAGACCTCATCTGACTTTAACAAATGTCAAGTTCTGTTATTTCATAGACTCCTCTATTTTTTTAAAACATTTTTGTCTGATTCTAGATTCTTTCCCTGGTTGAATTAATCTACTTTCTAAAATTTATTTTTAAATTACAAATAATAATTGTGTATATTTGCAGGGTACAATGTAATGTTTGGATCTAAGTATATATTATGAAAAGATTCAACCAAGTTAATTAACATACCCAAAACTTCATCAATTTATCATTTTTTGTGGTAAGAATGTTAAAAATCTGTTTTAACAATTTCTATGTGTATAATACATTATTAACTGTGGTCACCATTCAATGCAATAGGTCTTATTCCTGTACCCTAGCTGAAACTTTGTGCCCTTTGAACATCTTACCTTTCTCTATCTCCTCTTCTTCCTGACCTGTGGTAACTACCTTTCTACTTTCTGTTTCTATGAGATGAACATCTGTTAGGTTCTATATATAAGTGAGATTCTATATTGCGTGTCTTTCTTGCTTGGCTTATTTAACTTTGCAAAATGTCTTTCAGTTCCACTCGTGCTTTCACAAGTGAGAGAATATCCTTCTTTTTAAAGTCTGTTTAGTATTCTGTTGTGTGTATTTACCACATTTTCTTTATCCATTCATCCATTATTAGACAGGTTAAGTCTACATCTTGTTTATTGTATATAATGCTAAAATGAACATGGGAAAGCAGATATTTAACATATTGATTTCAATTCCTTTGGATATATACCTAGAAGTAGGATTGCTACATTACATGGTAATTCCATTTTTACTTTTCTGAGGAACCTCCATATTATCTTCCAAAATAGTTATACTATTTTACATTTCCACCAAAAATATACAACAGTTTTATTTTCTTGACATTCTTGTCATCACTTTTTATTATTCATTTTTGATAATGACCATTCTAGCTGATGTGAAGTGATAATTCACTGTGGTTTTAATCTGCATTTCCCTAATGATTAGAGATGTTGAACTTTTTCACACATACATTGGCCATATTAGCAAACATTTTAAAACATTTTTTCTAAGTGTGTTAGTATTCATTCCACTGAAAAATGTATTTCAAAGTATTATTAGAATTTATTTGAAAATGCTTTTGGATTATTATTACATGAAATATGATACCATGATTATTATTACATGAAATATGATACCCTATGAAAACGATACCCTGCATGACCATGTTTATTGCAGCACTATTTACAATAGATAAGATGTGGAATCAACTCAGTGCCAATCAACTGAGGAATACCTTTAAAAATGTGAAATATATTCATGATGGAATTTTATTCAGCCATAAAGAAGAATGAAACCATGTCATTTGCAGCAAAATTATGAAACTGAAGGACATTATGTTAAGTGAAACAGTCAGACATAGAAAGACAAGTACTGTATGTTCTTATATGTGGAAGCTAAAAAAAGTCAACATCAATGTAAAATAGTGATTATTAAAGGTTGGGAAAGCGGGTGGTGGATAAAGAAACTGGATTTGATTAGTTCATGCTGTACACATTTGTTGAAATATCACACAACCCAACTAATATGTACAATTAATACATGTTAATAAAATAAGATGAAATATGAAATCTACATAAAACTAAAAAATCCGTGAAAATAAATGTGTTTTTAATGATGCTTAATTTTTCAATATTTTTATTCTACAACATTAGTTTTCCAGATAAATGAATTATTTTTACCCTTAAGTATTATTTTTAATATTTGAAATTTCTGTGAGAAAATTACATAATTTTATGTTTCCATGCTACATAGAAATGTTATTGTATATATTATGTTAACTCCTTTTTTGATTATTTGATATTTGCCATTTTGAAATTTTATTCCATACAATTGACTGAGTGTCTGTTGTGTGCAAGGCACTGTTTTAGTGCTCGAGCTTTAAAAGCTTGGGATCTACAGAGGTAGGAAAGAGAGGCTTCCCTTTTAAAGTCAGTTATTAGAGCCATGGCATAGAGAAAACATGGGGACATAGAAGAGGACTGACTGAACAACTCTTTCTGGGGAAATTGGAGAAGCCATCACAAAGAGGTAATTCTTGAAATGTCATAAAGGAATAGAGAGAGGTTTAGAAAGTGGAAGAAGAAGGATGGTCAGGGACCTGGATCATGAGCTGTGTACATCCAGCACAAATAATTAGGAAAGACTATGTATGACAAGAGCAAAATGCTCATATGGCTTAGTGTTAGAACACAAAGGAGTACATTCTTTGTCTTCTCAGTAAAAGGGAAAACAACCATTATTTAAGGATATAGTAATACTCCTTGTTATTCAAAGAATTAACCATAACAGCAACAAAGATCATCTCACTTCCAAACCGTTGACCATCAACTGGACACTGAAAATAATGAAAATATTATAGATAGACCATGCCTACATTAGTGTTCTGGTTAGATATGGAATGTCCCCTGAAGAGTATGTATTAATATTCAGATTTGATGTAATTAAATCAAGAGGGTTGTAATCTCATCAGTGGATAAACCCAATCTGATGGATTTACTGGGTGGTACCTAGGCAGGGAGGGTGTGGATGGAGAAGGTGAGTCCCTGGGGGTGTGGCTTTAGGGACTGTGCTTTTGTCTTTGAATCTTGCTTGCTCCCTCTCTTGCTTCCAGCCTCCATGATGTGAGAGCAGAGCCTTGCTCTTTCCCTCTCTCTACTTCCACCTGCCATACTCTGAGCTCCACAGACCCCAGCCTCACATGGACTGAACCATGAAATCTACAAAAATTGTGAGCAAATAAATCTTTCTTCCTCTAGGTTGTGTGGTCAGTTGTTTTGGATTATAGCAGTGAAGATGTTAACCGAAAAAGTTACAAAATGTGCACTAATGCTTTTACTATTAGTGGAATGTGGACCTATGTGAGGGAAGATGCTAGGAGCTGATTCATATCTTCTTGGAAGTGATGCTGTATTTAAAATTTGAAATGCTTTACTTCTGAAAGACTAACTTTCCTTTGCTTATTTTGTAGCATCAAGATCTGAGGTATGGAAGGGCTCTGGAGACTTGGTGATGTCTCTAAAGAGACTTAGAGACCATAGCATGACAGCAGTTGATGGGCAGGGACCATGGTGCTGATGTACCACTGCCGCTATCACTAATGTAGCCTATGAAAGAGACCACAGAGGGGCAGGGGTGCTGGTCAAGGAGAGAGAATAAACAGCATCACTCCATCCAACTTGAACAGCCTGTGAATTAAGGAGCTTCTCTCTGTTCCATCTACTAAATTCTGAACAGCAACAAGTGCCCCTGGGCAGAGATCATTCCACATTACAAAACTGGCCTTATAGTTTTGAACTTTCCCAGCTATCTTACTCTTCCTGCGCCAAACCTACATTTGTGGAAATAGCTAAACAGGGGTTCAGATGGAACAGGCCCTATTAAAAGACAAAGTAATAATAATAATAATGATGATGATAATAATAATAATAATAACAATAGAAAAAAGAAAAATAAGCAGGAAAGAACTCACACAGGAGCTATAAATACAGAATGGAAGATAAAACAAAGAAAGGAACACAAGCAGAAAGCATACAAAAATTCAAAGGTTGTGATTTTATTGTCAGGTTTTAAAAAGCACTATACTAAAGCAAGTCTGTAACATTAGCTTGGGTGTGTATGTTGAAATTAAACTTTAGAGTAGGACAGATTGCTTACTAGTTGCTCTTCAGGTATTAGTCTATAGTCTACATTTTCAGAAATTCAAAAGATAAATCCTCTCTAAATAAAAACTTCAATTACTCATGCATTTCTAACCCCAACTGTAACCCTATCCTCAGCTCAGGTCAGACTCTGGAGACCCGGGAGAAAGGAAGAGAGAGGGTGTGATCTGTTCTTTCCCTCTTTTCTACTTGATCTTCCACTGGTCTTCACCTTACCATATCCCTGTCCTCCAGCGTCAGGACAGGGAGGAGGCCTAAGAGCTAAAGGTACTGATGTCATTTGGCTTTATGCCTCTATTTGACAGACACATAAATGTTAACTTTCTTTGGTGAAACCCTTTTGTGGACTCTCGGAGAGCTCTACCCACCCCCAGCTGGGGCCTTCCAACTCTGGTCCTGACCTGTCGTCATCCACCAGCTTCTCATGGCTTTTGCTCCACAGCTGATGTAGGGCGTACACAGTGCTGCTTCTTTCTGCTTGGATCTTCTGTCCACAGCAGGTTCATCCTGGAAGGAGTCCTGTAGAAACTGATTGTGCCCGGCTGCCTTCCAGAGTGCCCACATTGGCTTATGGGAGTGAGGCATGTGCATGCTCTTCTAGCAAGCTCTAGAAGTTCTGGTCTGCCTTCTGCCATGCTCCTCTTTCTCATTCAGCAACCAGGAGCATTTCTGGACAAATTCTTGCCTTTCAAATCTTCCAGGCAAAAGCCAAACTCCAGCCTGTGTGCTGCACAACTGAATTGTCATTAAGGACTCTTTCATGTTGTTCTTGAAAATAGCAGAGCATGCACCCATGAGCTTCTCCACTCAGCCGACCTCCAGCTGTGGATGAGAAGGCAAACAGCCCTCTCTATCTCTACAAGTTTTCTCATTCCCTCTCCTGGCTTGGAGAATGTCTCTACCCCCTTCAAGATCAGGAGGAAAAGGAGCCACCACTTTAGTTCTTTATTTCTACTAGGCCTGCAACTTTTCCATAAATACCTCCACATTATAGTTGTAGTGTATAAATAGGGCTGGTAGGATGATAAGGTAAAGTCACAAACCTATTAGAGTTTCTTAATTTTTTAGCAATTTCAGCATAACTAGTTGTTATGGATTGGATATAAAATGTTCCCAAAAGAAGCTCATGTGTTCAACAGTGCAGCCAGATTTGGAGGCAGGGCATGGCTGGAGGGGGGAGCACTGGGGGTGTGGCCTTGGGGACTGCATCTGCCCCTCGCCCCTCCTTGTTCTCTGCTTCCTGGCTGCCTTGAGGCAAGAGCAGCTTCTCCTCCTAGGCCAGGCCCTGAAGCACTGCTGCTGCTGTTCCTGCCTTAGAACCAGCAGATCAAGGACTCAACTGTAGAACCATGATCCAAATAAACCTTTCTTCCTCTAAGTTGTGCTTGTCAGGTATTTTGGTCACAGCAATGAAAAAGCTGAGTAAAACACAAATCTATCTTTCATTCTTGGAAGATATATTCATTTTCCATGGTGACATAACAAGTTACCACAAACCCGGTGGCTTAAAAAACACAAATTTATTATCTTACAGTTCTGTACATCGGAAGTCTGACATTTCTCCCTGGGCTAAGATCAAGTTGTTCCCAGGATTGAATACTTTGCTGGAGGTTGTAGGGGAGAATCCATTTTCTTGGTTTTGCTGGAGGCTGCCCACTTTGCTTGGATAAAGGCTGCTTTTAAAGGTAAAAATTTTGCATCTCCCTATTTTTCTGTAGTGTATTATTCTGCTTGGGTTAGCACAGAATAAGTGGCTTAATCAGTATAAATTTATTTTCTCACAGTTCTGGAGGCTAGAAATTCAAGATCAAGTTGCCCTCAGGGTTGGTTTCTGGTGTGGCTCACTGGTCTCCTTGACTGTTGCCTTCTGTTTACACTTACACACACACAAAGAGAGAGAGAGCGAGAGAGAGAGAGAGAGAGAGAGAGAGAGAAAGAGAGATCCAAGTTTTTAATATCTCTGCCTTTTAAAAATAAAGATTCTAGTTCTGACAGATTAGGGCCCTACCCTTAAAACCTCATTTAAATTTAATTACCTTCCTAAAGGCCCTATCTCCAAATACAGTCATGCTGGGGGTTAGAGCTTCAACTTAAGAATTTTGGAGAGACACAATTCAGTCCATAACACATAGTAACTTCGCTTTCAGAGATTTTGGGGATTGGAGTATAGCCATCTGTGGGCTGCCATTATTCTGCCTACCATAGAGGAAATTCTAGATTATGGGAAATGTCCAGTTGAAAATTCTGTTAACAAAGATTACCAATATACAGTCCAATGAGCACCATTCTGGGATGTGTTAATTTCATTATATTTTAACTCCTAATTTTACTTTATACAGTTACATAATGAATACTTATTAGAGGAGTCATTATTCGGCCCATGAACTTAAAAACTGCACTATTTTAAAAGTATTATATATATTTAATGGTTGCGCCTTATTTTATGATTCTAGGAACATTTTCTCTCAGTTTGTGAAATCAGCCCACTCCAAGTATCCACTAAAGAAAGCAAATAACCTCAAATGAAGGCAATATTAGGGAAAAACATCCTCTTCCTTCACACACACTCGTGGGAGAAGAGAATGGAATTTAGCAACAGATGTGGAAGTTTGCAATTCTTATTAAAACTAAGTTCAATATGTACTAAGCTGCAGAACAGAGGATATAAAAAGAAGAGTAGAAAAGCATTTACTGCCAATGTACTCATTAAAACTTAAGGAGAAAGATAGTGAGAATCTGGTGAACAATAGAAAAAAAAGTCTTGATCTACAAGAATGCACAATGGATCACATATGTAAATTATGAAAGAAAAAATGTGTAGATAAATGGCAGTCCCAATTTTATTAGCCACATAGGAACAATTAGTGACAGAGTTCGTTAGCTAAACTACATGTTTCTACAATTACACGGTAGTGTTAATTCTATGTTGTGTCCTTGGGGATATGTGCTTCCAGCTGGCATTGTGTTTTTTGAAAGAAGGCAATTGAAGGGTACGAGAAAATCTGCTCCAAAGATCAATGCACAACATATGCAAGTATGGACATATCACATGGAAGCCCGTTAATTTGTACAATGAATGTGTGTCAATGACAATGATGATAAATTAAAACAATAAACAAAACCCCTGCAAAATGTCTCCCCCCCTCAGATATTATACTGTCTAGAATTTTTCTTTTTTCCTTTCTTCTTTTCTTTTTTCTTTTGTACTGAGGATTGAACCCAGGGGATTCTTTCTCTGAACTACACCCCCAGCCCTTTTTATTTTTTAATTTCAAACAGGGTTTTGTTAAGTTACCCCATACTGGCCTTGGCCTTGAACCTGCAATCCTCCTGTCTAAGCCTCTCAAGTACCACGATTACAGGTGTGTACTGTGGCACCTAGCTAAGGTCTGGAATTTCACTTTTGGGTAGTTGCTCCATTTAGAGTGAAACCTTGCTCTCTCCATGGAGTGGGGATGGAGCTCTTCTAAATTTACATGTTAAGTAACCAATATGTTTCGGTGAATTGCATTGCTGACTTTTTTCATGAGAAGTAGGAATAGCAGAACAGTACTATAAATTTACGGGGAAGGATTTCTGCAAGGAGAGATGATATTTTCAAAAGGATCTGAGAATTACAGTGTTGTCTTCTTTCTCCCTGCTGCAGGACAGTGCCCGCTCTCCCAGCCATTCAAAGTCTTTATCACAAGTGAACCTCTGGGGAGTGCTGAAGCTAGCAGTCTCCCTCCTACAACTGAAAAGTCCTGGGAAAGTGGAGTATCATATTGAACTGAAGAGTATGTTCAGATACTGCTGAAACAAATTGGGAATGTGAATGGATATGAAGAATGTGTAAGATGACGTCCATGTTTCCATGGACTTAAAATATGCACAGAAACAGAACAACATCTTAACACAGAAATAAGAAAGTTGTTATGTTAGGGGTAATGTTTTCACTTTTTGAAAATATTTTAACTATTTTGTTATAATAAAACAAGAAAAAATACTGGTTGATAAATAAGAAAAACTGAAATTCTCAAGAAACTCAGTATTCGGAGGAAAAAAAAGAAATCATCTGTATTAAGTTCATACAGAGGAAAGGCAGAAAAACAAGTAAATATTTCTCAATAAAATTTTATTTCTGTTTCATCATGAACTGCAAGAGCATAAATATGAAAACACAAAAAGACTTTTAGCACAAGTCATAATTTCTTATACAAATACTTAGAAAAACAAATATTTGGGGATATCTGCTCCTGGAGTTCAATTTTATTTTATAGTATTGTTCTGACTCAGATATTAGAGTACATTGAAATTTAAGTTCTGATGTTCACAATATGAATTTCTATGACAATATATAAGACAGAATCTTATAAAACAGTCTGTATAGGAGAAATAAATTAGAATTTTCTTTTAAAACATGTGACCATTTCTACCAAAAACAGATGAGAGATCCGTTGCTCTGCATCTTCAGAGGCAATATGTATTGTCAGTTGTATGGATTTTGACATTCTGACAGGGACACAGTGGTATCTCGTTGTTTTAATCTGTATTTCCTAATGACAAATGATAGCAGCTTTTCATATGCTTGTTTGTCATATGTAAATCTTCTCAGATGAGGTGTCTTCTTGGACCTTTTGCCCATTTTTAAGTTTCGTTGTTTCCTTCTTGTTGAATTTTAAGAGTTTTTAAAAAATATATATATATTTTGGATAAAAGAGTTCTTTGTGTATTTTGCAAATATTTTTCCTAGTCATTGACTTTTTTTCTTATTCTCACTCTTTTTTTTTTTTTTTGGTACTGGGGATTAAAGCCAAGGGTGTTCTACTTTTGAGTTACATACCCGGCCTTATTTTACTTTTTATTATGAAACAGGGTCATGCTAAATTGCTGAAGTTGGCCTTAAACCTGCAATCCTCCCATCTCAGCCTCCCAAATACTAGGCTTATAGGCATGTGTCATTACACATGACTGTTTTCTTATTCTATTAACAGTATCTTTTGTAGAGCAGACTCCTAAAATTTAATAAAGACTAGCATCATTGTTTGCATAGATCATGCTTTTGCTATATATAAAATCTCATTACTAAACCCAAGGTCAGGTAGGTATTTTCTTGTTTTCTTCTCGAAGTCTTATACTTTTGCATTTATATCTAGGGTCCACCTTGAGTTAACTTTTATGAAAAGTATTGGCTGGTAAGTTTTTGATTTGAGCAACTGGGTGCATAATGATAAATTTTACTAAGATGGGAAAGATTTGGAGACAATTTGGGGTTGGAGATAGAAATCAAAATTTTAAGTATGAACATTGTTATGGTTCGGATTTAGAATGTCCCCCTACACCTCACGGAGACAAGGTAGCCATGTTGGAGGTGGGGCCTGGTTGCTGAGGAGGGGTCCCTGTTTTGTGGCCTTGGGAATCACATACGGTCCCTCCTCCCCTTGCTTTCTCTCTTGCTTTCCACCTCCAAAATGTGAAGGTAGAGCCCTTGTGCACTCTCTCTCTGCTCCCACTGTCATGCCCTGAGCTCCACAGACTTCACCCAGCCTAACATGGACTGAACCCCTGAAATATCCAGAACTGTGAGCAAATAAATCTCCTTCCTCTTAGTTTTGGTGGTCAGGGTTTTGAATTACAGGAGTGAGAATGCTGACTGAAATGAGCATGTTATGTTTAAGGATCCTATTTGACAGAAGTATAGTAATGTTGTGATAGATCATTTTATGTTTTAATTTTTTCATTTTTTATTGGTATATTATAGTTATACATAATAGTTGGGTTCATTTTTACATATCTGTACATGCTCATGCATAATTTGATTCGATTTTTGTGTTTTCAAGAGTCCTCTGTTACTTGCAAGAATCTTCCAAGTCTGTGTAGGTTAGAGTCTATTACATCTGTGTCCTATTTTAATGTTTAATCCCTGATGGAGAAACATTGTCTGCTTGATGAAATTTGACTTTAGTTTTGCCTATTCAAAGTATGGAATAAAAGCCTCGCCAGTTTAGAGCTACTGTTATGTGTTTTACTCAGAGGTGTAAATCCTTGACATTTTGCTGCTGCTTCTGTTGGTGAAGAGACAAAAATGGAAAGATGCCCAGTGAAATTGGCTACGTACCTTTGGATTAAAATTCTTTCAACTCCAGTGATATTTGCTTTGTTAGTTAAAGAGCTAATATCTGTAAAGCACCTAATTCTGTGCGTTAGCAGACACTAAGTGGTTGGTACTTTTCCCTTCCCCACAGATGCAACAGTGTGGACTCATCAGGCAAAGACTAGTTGCTCAAGTGGGAAAGGATGGCACCATACATTTCAGATCAATAGTTGAGTATAGTGAAAAATAGGAGAGGTGCTAGATACTTAGCTGCAAAGATTAAATGGAAGAAGTGTGTTGGTGGGGTTGAGGCAGCAACTGAATATATGAGGAGAATTACTGGATTCCTACAGCTCTTCATGAGTTGGAAGGAAAGTATAATTTCTGCTGCTTTTTTATTAATAGAAGGACATTATTTAGTTAATAAAATTGTAATAGGTATTTGTATGGTTGTACAAATAGCTTCACTTGTCATAGCTTCTGTTTTTCAGGAGCTAATTGGAATAAAAGAGGTACTTCAGTTATCACTTATATTGCTCCAGAAATACCCATTAGTAGAAATTGTTTGAGAATGGTAAAATGAATTTTATTAATCACCCATTGAAAAAAGTTTTACCATAAGACCTGATTTTATACATCCCTGAAGTTTCAATTTGTTTCTATATCTGCCACACTAAGATTTTAATTTTCAGCCAAAGTCTCTTTTCTGAGTCCCATACTTGTATAGCTATGTACTGACTAGTCATCTCCCCTTGAATTGTTCACAGGCATTTTACATTAAATCTGTGTAAAAATCTACTGATGATCTTGCTTTTTAGACTTGCTGCTCCATTGTTCCCCATCTTAGAAAATTGCATGGCCGTTTCCTCCAGTCTCTCCACCTGGAAATGGATGAGATATTATTGACTCTCCCTCATCTTTACATTCATCAATTGCCTCCAATTCTTACTATGGCCTTCAAGGCTCTGCATAAAATATCCCTTTCGACTGAAACCAGAATATTATATTAATGTAGTCATATCCATGTTTATATCAGCACAATTCACAATAGCCAAATTATGGAACCACGTGCCTATCAACAGGCGAATGGATTAAAAAATTATGGGATATACACACAATGGAATTCTCCTCAGCAATAAAGAAGAACAAAATTATGTCATTTTCTGGAAAATGGATGAACCTGGAGAATATTATGTTAAGTAAGATTAGCCGGTCACAGAAAGTGAAGGGCCATATGTTTTCTCTCATATGCGGAGTGAGGGAGGTGGTCTAGGGAAGGGGAGGAGGGAGAGTTAATGAAGGAATCACTTCCATTAGCATTATGTACATATGTGAGAATACCAATGCCAATCTCAATATCCTGTATGGGGAAAGGAGGAGTGGGGAGGGAACTGGGGGAAAGCCCACCAAGTGCTGTGTGCATGTATGTCACTATCACTATGAACTGCATTATTATGTGAGACTATAGTGCACCAGTAAAAGTATAAAAAATAGAAAAAAATCCCTTTCTCACGTTCTCCAGTTGGAGCAGACTAAACCACTATAACAAATAGCCCTGCAAAAAAAGTAAGAGTTTAAAGAGTAGGAATTTATTTTTTGATCTTATAAAAGTCCAGAGTAGATGTTTGAGGTGAGCAAGTGCTCAGCTCCACTTTGGGACCCAGGATGATGAGATCTGCAGTCCCTAGTACTTGGTTTCCAAGGTTGTTCTGTGCACTGCCTGACAGCCATTCTGAAAGGGAAATAAAGAACACAAAGAAGCATGAGGGGGGTGGTGTTTGTGGCATGGAAGTAGAACATGTTTAAACTCTCACTCTAATGAAAAGAACTGACTTATACTCTACACTTCATTAAAAAGAAGCTGGGCAATGTAGTACAGTTGGGCACCCATACTTCCAGTAACAATGGAGGAAGGGGAACAAGGGTGGGATGGGAGAGCTTTGGGTGAATGAATCACTGGCTCCTTCCTTCCTTCCTTCCTTCCTTCCTTCCTTCCTTCCTTCCGTCCGTCCTTTTCTTTCTGTATCAGGGATTGAACTTAGGGGCATTCTACTTGCAAGCTACACATTTACTCCCGCCCCCTTTATTTTTTATTTTGAAACAGGGCTTTGTTAAGTTGCAGAGTCTGGTCTTGAACCTGCGATCCTCCTGTCTCGGCCTCCAAAGTACTGGAATTACAGGTGTGCACCACCATGCTTGACTCTTCTTTATTCTTTATGGTCCAGATTCATTGGGTTTTAGTCCTTGATTGCTCTTTCCTTCCCTGGGGGCTTTATATAAGCCATTCTCTCTGTTTCATGTACTGTTCATTTTCTTCTTCACTCAGATGACAGTTATTATTCAGAACAAACAATATTCAATGTTCCTGTGGAAAGTCATTTCCTTCATAATAATTGAAAAACTTGTAATAATTTACTCAAGTATTCTCATGCCAGACTGTAAGATTCAGGAGTAGAGGAATATTTGGTTTTGTTCTCCACTGTAATCCCAGTATCTGGCACAAAGCAGATGCTTAGTAAGTATTTCTCAAATGCACATGTAAGTGGATGAATGGGTGGCTAAATCAGAACAAGTATAGGCAAGTTTAAAGATGAACAATTAGCTACTATAACCCCAGAATGAAACCTTCAGTTGGTTAAAGAAAGAAATATTCAATGACACTTGTTAAAGCAGGATAAGGAAGACTTTATTCAGGGCCATTTAATAGGTGTAGGGACCACTGCAATGGCGTCATGAAGCATGGGAGAGAGTGGGCTCAACTCTGGATACCACATGGGCAAGTGAGAATTTAGAGCCAAAAAGCAGGATGGGAATCAGGTGGAAATTCACTAAGAGGAAACATCAGTGGTAAAGATCTTCCTGGATAAATTAACCTAAAAGGACTCTAGCTGAAAATAGATCAAGGTGATCAGACATCATCTATGGGATAGTGGAGGATGAGGAACCTGATTAGATATCAAGAGTGATCCGATATTGGGGGGGGGAAGCTCTTGCTAAACTGACTTAGCAGGGTTATCACCCGAACTGGATTTTACAAGGAAGTGCACACATGGGCCTATGGAGGAACACAGGTTCAGAAGCCTGACTAAAATTTGGTCAAGCATATAATCTTTGTCAGGTTTTCTTCATGAAGAATATCTGCAGAAGCAAAGTAGGTGGTTGAAGAAAGAAAAGTTGAGAAGACTGGTAAAATTTTGGATAGCCATAAAAAAGTGATGAAGAAAAATGAATAAGAAAAATTATTGTCCTACAATGTTCAATATTTAATTGAGGTTAAAAACAACAGTTATGAAATGGTGACTATCATGATTTTCTCTAGCATCATTTAATTTTAGAGAAAACACATTTTGGAGATTATAAAGGTTAGTAAGAAGCTACACTATATTCATTTAGGTATCAGCTTAGCATTTTATGTGCAATTTTTCATGTGATATTTTATAGTTGGGGAAACTGAAGATCATAAGGTATAAGTGAATGGCTTAACGGGAATGCAGTTAGCAATCAGAGGATCTCTGATTTGTACCCAAATCTATTAGACTTCAAGGATACAAATTTATAAACTAGGTATGGTGGAGGTGTCAATGTGATTGGAAATTAACAGCGCTGGAATGATGTTCTTAAAGTTTTGTTCCCTGGGGTTAGTTTGTGTAAAAAGGTATTATGGAAAGTTAGCAGGAAGAGAGAGTGGTAGAAGAGTAAAGATGGGAGATTATGGTGGGAAAAATACATTTTCAAATTTCCCATCAGAAAATGAATTTTGAAGATGACAGATATTGATCTTAAGAGTGTTTCATTGGAAGGGATTGGGGGTCAAGTTTGTTAGGTGGCTATCCCTATGGACAGCATATAATAATGACAAAAATTGACGGAAAGAAAGACTATCTTCCAGGTACCAAAGCCCTCAATGTGACATAAGGAAGTAGAGGTCAGTTGGTGACAGTGTTGAAGACGAGAAGCACATAGTATGGTTCAACTTTTAGGGGCTTAAATGAGGAGGCAGTGTTTGATAAGTCTCAAATGTAATGAGAATGAAACTGCAGTGGTTTAGCAAGAGTAAGATGAACACACTTTCTTGCTATAAAATAGAGAATTGACAGCTTCTTTTGAGAATTTTGAGCAAAATGGTATCATTAGAAGAGAAGAAGGTTATAGTTAGGGCCAAGAGGTGGGTCAGGGGAGTCAAGAGGTTGCATATTATAGAAAAGTTTTTCTTTGAAATAGGATGGGATTCTACATAGTTACAGTGAAAAGAGGTAGAAGTAGAATCAGCAAGAGAATGATAGTTCTGGGAAGAAAAGATATAAATTAGATGGAAAGGTTTGCAATGTGGACTTTAGATCAAGGGCACTAGAAAGGCAGGGGATACAGAGAAGGATGGGAAGTAATTGAAAGTAACTAACTAGCCTTAGGGTTCCAGCTGGGGCTTTGATGGCAAGTTGTTTTCTTGCTGCTTTAAACTTAGATCCAAGCATTTTGGGGAAACTGAAGGATGAGAGGTAAATTGCAAAAATATATTTAGGGCTAGGAAAGTGAGAGGAAATGGATAACATACACATTAAAGGTCATCGAAGTGAAATGAATTTTAAATGGGCATGGGGATTTGGAGGAAAAAGGGTAAAAAAGTAATCTTATAACTATATCTTTTGTGTTACTTATTGACTTTGTACTGCCCAAGATGGCCTTTATGTTGCCCTGAGCTTGACTAAACTACAGACAGGCTTCTTGCCTTTAGGACCCTGACCTTTTTCTCACCCCTTGCCCTTACTGAATCCAGGTGGACTAACCAAAGAGTTCCTCCTTTCCCTTTTCTAAGAGCATTTACTTTAGAAACCTTGTAATCGAAAATTCTTTCTCTGCTTCTTTGAGATCTAAATCTTCTTAAACACCTCCTGGGGCTGATAACCCAGTACTTTTCTCAAGGACCCAGAAGCCATCCCTTTGCAATGGAAATTGCCAGGAAGATAGCATCCCCAGCTCCCAGTATCTGTGGGAGGGTAGAAGCTTATCTTCTGAGAGTGGGCACTTTGCCCCAATTTGTAAAACTGTCTCCTGTCATAAAGATAAGAGAAAGTTTGCTTTGCCTTTACATGAGGTCAATTATCAGATGCAGATAGCTGGTTGGTTCTCCCTCTTACCCCAGTGTTTAAAAATGCTCCAACCTTTATTTCTGTGGAATTGAGCACAGACTGATTTCTGGCCTCTCCTCTATTGCAGTAGTCTTGAGTAAACTTTCCTGTTTAGCTTTGGTGCCTTGTTTGCTTGGACAGTAGCCTATAAGCTTTTCTGTCCTTTCTCTAAAGACTAACTTTTCAAAAGCAGCCTGTTTCTTAGTCAGGGAAGGCTAAGCATAACTTGAATAGTTTAGGACATTCGATTATTCACAGAAAAGTTTCTAAGCCTGGTAAAATTTCTGGCGGCTCTTTTTACAGAAAACAAGGAAATTGTACACAAATATTCTTCTCCCGGGCTTTTAAGAATGTCACAGAATATTGACAATAGGAGTAGAAGTTTGTCTTTGAACTACCACCACTGGCCTCCCACCTTTCAATGAGTCATCGGATGGCGCAACTGAGCCTCCCCAGAGGGTCTCTGAGAACTCCTGTTGTATGTGCTGGAGGGCACCACTGTGGACGCCCATTTTCCCTGAAGGTTACCCTCACTTTTATGCTTTGCCATAAATGACCAGTCAGGTTTTTAGCCAATGCTTGACTGTGACGGTCTTTACCCTGCTTTGTATGGCAAATGCTGGGATAACATATATTAGAGAACACATTAAAGGTGTGCTCACTGGGGACTGGGGAGATGGTCATTAGGAAATACCTGCTTGGAAGCTGTCTCCAAACATGCATCAAACAAACTGTGATCTCAATAGTTTAGAAACTTAACTGCTACAAAAATAATCTTCATTATCAGACATTGATTTCCTTCCTAAATGTTTGAGTTCATTGAGATAATGCATATATGTATTGATATTAGTTTGAATAAATAATTTAACCATCAAATAGTTGTGAACATATGAGTAGATACTACTGTAATGATATAAACCTTGTCCTTAAAGAAGTAATGGCAATAATAGAAGTGCTATTATTCTAATTTAATTTTTATTAAAAATTCTAATTTATAGAATAAATTTTATAATTATGTGTTATGTTATAATAAGTACATTTATTTTATTTATTTATTTATTATTTTTGTGCTGCTGAGGATTAAACTCAGGGACATTCTACCTCTGGGCTACACCCCCAGCCCTATTTTATTTTTTGTTTGGAAACAGGGTTTTGCTAAATTGCTGAGACCCTTGCTAAGTTTCTGAGGTTGGCTTAGAACCTATGCTCCTCCGATCTCAGCTTCCTAAGTACTGGGATTACAGGGGTGCACCACCATGCCCAGCTACACACATTATTTAATTTGTACATCTATATATTTAATAATATATGTGCATATAATTATACCTATACTTTGCAAATGAGTAAACTGAAGCTTTTAAAGGGGTCATACAACCCACCTAAGTTTACATAAATAGTAAAAGCAAGATGAAAACTCAAGTATGTTTGATGAGAAAGCTTGAGTTCCAATTGACTATATCATGCTGCCTTTCTGAGATTTGTATTTAGGGTACATTGAATGAATAGAGATCAATAAAAAGTATTGTATTTTAGAAGGAAAAAGACCATTTTGGTTTCTCAAAGGGGTCTAACTTTGGATCACAATGCGCAGCCAGCATCACAAAGGAGTGATAGAGTTCAGGGGCTTGGGATAAGAGCACCACTCACCTGGTCTCCAAGTTTCCGCTGGTAAGAGTCCAAGATTCTAGTCTCTTCCATTGCAAGTCTCCTGCATTGTTTCCTCTCCTAACTTAGCTTGATGGGAAGGCTAAGCCCCCCTTTCCATCTCCCTCGGGAGAACTCCATAACACATTCTACTGACATAAATTTCCTTTATCTTTATGTTACTTGAAGGTGCCAAAGGATACTTTGAGTATCTTGTTAAGTCCAATGTGTTTTTCATAATGCATTCCCTCATTTTTTCCAGTTTTGAGGCATTAGCTGAGTTTCTGAGATGGTGAGACAAGTTTTATTCCACATCCTAATGCATTTAGATTATAAAATATTTCCCTCCTTATCCTCTAAATAGTCAGACAGGCTCAATTATCATTTCAGTGTAAATAACTCACAAAGGAAAAAAAACTGGCAAAGAAAAAAGATAAAAAGATTAGAAGACAAACTAGCATTACAGCAAAACAAACCAAATTATAACAATGCTGTCACTCTGCATGAATAAAATGTCATAGAACTGGATGAAAGTCTAAGAACTAAGGATTAGGTTATACAATCTCTAAAAGGCATTCGGATATTATTTTAATTACCTTCAAATCCTTTTTATCTTTATTCCACACGGTTGAGTTTCACGGAGTTTTCCTATAAACCAGTGAGATTAATGATCCTCAGAGAGGCTGAAAAATCAAACCGTGGATGCAATTTCCCTAGGAAACTGGTTGGGGCGAGTTAATGGTCTGTTCACCCAAGCTGAGAATTTGTTTTTCAGGGGAATACTTTAGGAGGGTCCATTTCTAAGGCAAATCTGACTCAAAACCTATTTGAGGACATTATTTGCATTTCTATTCTTTGATTCTACAACTCGAACTTGACTAGAAAAGTCATATTTATTTTCTCTTTGTCAATAAGCTTATAATATTTCTATTCTGGTTTTCCAATATCCCATGAGTATGACAACACTGGGCAATGGACCTCGTTTAGGATTTTATGATATCTGTGTTCATTTAGGATGAGATTTTGACTAATGTGCATGTGTGTGCATTGGTGTGTGTGTGTGTGTGTGTGTGTGTGTGTGCACGCATGTGTGTACACCAGTTTATTTCTCTTGTAAATAGCTGGGAGTGGAATTTTCGAGTTATGTAGTAGGTGTGTTTTAACTCTCTAAAAAACTGCCAACTATTTTTGATAGTGGGTGTGCCTCATACATATTGTCTTTTATTTGGATTTTTTTCTTTATACCAATCATTTGCTGATAATAAGACACACATAAGACAATTACTTTAACAGGGGCTATAATGACAGTGGCATGGGACCAGAAGGAAATGCGTTGCTTGTGCTGCATTACACCATATCAAGCTGTATAGTTATGGGAAATACAGATGTCTCACTTCTAGGTTAGTCCTGACTTCAAGCATGGGTATGACTTAGAAATGCCTCAGGCTTTGGCATCCATACGAAAGCTGCCAATTTTCCTTTCGTAATAAGAAATAGCACAATAATTTATCATCTCATGTATATTGATTTTTTTCTTGTGGAAGACTATGTTATTTTTTAACTTAATGTCTCAAGGCCTAGCTCATAATCCTGACATACAGAGTTAGCCATAATGAGGGTTCATCTCAGGACTTCTTAACTTAATCAAAATTTTCGATTATGTATGTTTACTTCATCTATGTTGGAATCTCAGGGCATGGAACTCATTTAACTGTTGAATTAATGAACATTTTAATAGTTCTTAACAATTTTGCCCTCAAAACCAGCTACTTTTTGTTATTCTGTCTTCTCCCAGAAGGAAAGTTTTGGCTCCGGATAACTTCTGGTTGGGAAGCCTTGAGCTCCAGGGTCTCTGGGAGGCCATAATGAAACCTAGAGAAATGAGAACTAAACCCCTGTAGGGTACAGGTGTGCTCCCAGTGAGCTTCAAGGGAGGAAAGGTGAGGATGATTTTAGCTAGTTCTAATCAAGCTAGTTCTGATCTAGCAAGTTCTAATCAAGCTTACCCGCAAGATGATCTTGTTTGATCAACATCAGTTTCTTGGAGCTCTGGAATTTAGTGCTCTGATTTTTATATGCCTATATTTTTGTGATTTTGAAACACAATTTGCCTCAAACCACCAGTTCTAATTTATATTTTAGATATTTTTCTAAAACATAAATTAGTTGGTATGTTGATAATATATGAATACTACTTTCCTTTAAAAATACACACACATTCTACTGACTTGAAAAGCAAGATTAATATTATCACCTTTCTTATTTCAGACTTTAGTTTCTATTAGAGCTGACTAAATTTAATGCTCAGATCTCGCCGAGAAGAAAATTGAAATGGTCATGAATCAGGTGTGATGCATATAGATTCAAATAAACAGAGAACCTGACTTGAAGTGTCTTAAAACATAAAGATCATTTTGAATCTTTAATCAGAGGCTTGTATGTAGGTGGTTCTGAGGTTGGTTCAAAGATGCAACACTGTGATCAATGAGCCACTTGTTTTCTTTTGTTTTTTTTGTACTGGAGATTGAACCCAGAGGCATTCTATCTCTGAGTTACAACCCCTTCCCTTTCTATTCTTTATTTTGAAACAGGGTCTAAGTTGCTGAGGCTGGTCTGGAAACTGCAATCTTCCTTTCTTAGCCTCTTAAGTACTGGGATTACAGGTGTGCGCCACTGCACCTGGCTTACTTTTATCAATTAACTTTTATTTTTTAATGAATACATTAAAAATAAAAATTGTACATATTAATGAGGTACCACGTGACGTTTCAACATGTAAATATTGTGTAATGTTTAAATCAGGTTAAACATATCTACCCTTCAACATTTATCATTTCTCTGTTTATGGTTCTCTCCCCAGCTATTGGTTTTGATCCTTGGGCCTGTCACCTTCGCTTGCTAAATGATGGAGTCGGCTCAAGGTATTAAGAGAGAACTTGGTTTCTGTTTCACTTCTTTTATCATGAAGGAAAAAAACGTCTTGGCCAAATGCTCTGTAGTCGATTTTACTTTTGTCTCTTGGGCCAAACTGGCCACACAATGACTTGTAACTGCAAAAGAGGCCACAAAAGATAGTATATGGATTTTTCAAAATTTTGATATAAGTGGAAAGTTAGAATCATGGTGGGAATGGCTGTTGGGTAGCAGCGACTGTTGATGCTACGCTTGTGAAAAAACAGATATAACAATATGGAGGAAAGAGCATTAACCTGGGGAAGACTATAAAACAGTTTAGTAAACAAAAGTAGAACAAAGTACTTAATTTTACATTAAAGTACCCCAATTCTCTTTTTCATAATTGCCTTCTACATCATAGGCATAGCTTCTAAAATTATTTAGCTTTCTCTTTATAATTTTAAATACTTTTTTTATTTCTTTTTTTACATGTTTTTATTGGTGCATTGTAGTCTCGCATCACAATGAATATCAGTTTGGTGTTAACATACATGCAAACAGCTCTTGGTGTCCCTCCCCCCACCTCCCCCCCACATGTAAGTACTGAGAATGATGTTGGTATAATCTCATATGTACACATTGTTTATGATAGTAATTCCATAGATTCACTTCTTTCTTGCCCTTCCCCTTCCCTTGTACCACTTTCCTTGCACCACTGAGGGTTCTCTGTTGTCATTGGAGTCCCTTTTGTGTCCCCACTACTCCCTAGGTTGTGCATATTAATGAAAACATATGACCCTTCTCTTTTTGTGATTGGCTAATCTAGGTTGGTTCCATAATTTGGCCACTGTGAATTGTGCTGCTATGAACATGGATATGCATATATTACTGTAGTTTTCTAGTTTCAATCCCTTTGGTATGATACCCAGTAGTGGTATAGCCGGATCATATGGTGGATCCATTCCCAGTTTTCTAAGGAGTCTCCACACTGATCTCCATAGTGGTTGAACTAGTTTGCACTCCCACCAACAGTGTAGAAGAGTCCCAATTTCCCCGCATCCTCGCCAGCATTTGTTGTTGTTTGATTTCTTAATGCTTGCCATTCTAATTGGGGTTAGATGAAATCTTAGAGTAGTTTTGATTTGCATCTCCCAGATTGCTAATGATGTTGAACATTTTTTCATGTATCTATTGGCCATTTGTATCTCTTCTTTCGTGAAGTGTCTATTCATTTCAGTTGCCCACTTCTTGATTGGGTTTTTTTTTAGTGTAAAGTCTTTTAAGTTATTTGTATATCCTAGATATTAGACCTCTGTCAGAGGGATAGCTTGCAAAGATCTTCTCCCATTCTGTAGGCTTTCTCTTTAAGCTCTTGATGGTTTCCTTTGATGAGCAGAAGCTTTGTAGTTTAATGCTATCCCACTTATTAATTTTTGTTTTAATTTCCTGTGCTTTGGAGGTCTTGTTGAGGAAGTTTCTATCAGTGCTTATATGATGGAGTGTTGTACCTATGGCTTCTTCTAATAATTTCACAGTCTCTGGTCTAACTTCCAAGTCTTTGATTCATCTCGAGTTGACTCTTGTGCAGGGTGAGAGGTAAGGATTCAGCTCCATTTTTCTACAGGTAGATAACCAGTTTTCCCAGCACCATTTGTTGAAAAGACTCTCCTTTCTCCAATGTGTGTTTGGCACCTTTGTTGAAAATCAATTGGCTATAAGTTTGTGGACTTGTTTCTGTATCTTCTATTCTGTTCTACTGGTTTATGTGTCTGTTTTTGTGTCAATACCATGCTGATTTTATTACTATAGCTCTGTAGTATAATTTGAAATCAGATATTGATTTTATTACTGTAGCTCTGTAGTATAATTTGAAATCAGTATTGTAATGCCTCCTGCATGGTTCTTATTGCTGAGAATGGCTTTGGCTATTCTGGGTCTTTTGTTTTTCCATATGAAATTAATGTCTGATTTTTCTAGATCTGCGAAAAATGATGTTGGTATTTTGATAGGGATTGCATTGACTCTGTAGATCATTTTTGGCAGGATGGCCATTTTGATAATATTTATTCTGCCTATCCAAGAGCAGGGAAGATCTTTCCATCTTCTAAGATCTTTGATTTCTTTCTTCAGTGTTCTATAGTTTCATTGTAGAGGTCTTTTACCTCTTTGGTTAAGTTTATTCCTAGGTATTTGATTGGTTTTGAAGTTATTGTGAATGGAATTGTTTTCTGGATTTCTTTATCAGTGGATTCATGGTTGGCATATATGAAAGCTACTGATTTTTTTATGTTGATCTTGTATCCTGCTACTTTGCTGAATTTGTTAATCAGCTCTAGTAGGTTTTTGGTTGAGTTCTTTGGGTCTTCTAGGTATAGGATCATGTCATCTGCAAATAAAGATAATTTTAGTTCTTCTTTTCCTATTTGTATTCCTTTGATATCCTTCTCTTGTCTTATTGCTCTGGCAAGAGTTTCAAGGACTATGTTGAAAAGGAGTGGTGACAGTGGGCATCCTTGTCTTGTTCCTGATTTTACGGGGAATTCTGGCAATTTTTCCCCATTCAATATGATGTTAGCTTTGGGTTTCTTATATATTGACTTAATGATGTTGAGGTATGTTCCTTCTATTCCGATTTTCTGTAGAGTTCTTATCATGATTGGGTGTTGAATTTCGTCAAATGCTTTTTCCGCATCTATTGAAATGATCATGTGATTCCTGTTTTTAGTTCGGTTTATGTGATGGATAACATGTATTGTTTTGCATATGCTGAACCAGCCTTGCTTTCCTGGGATGAAACCAACTTGGTCATGGTGTACGATTTTCTCAATATGATTTTGAATGCTCGTGGCTAGTATTTTATTTAGAATTTTTGCATCTGTGTTCATTAATGATATTGGTCTGGAATTTTCTTTCCTTTTGGTATCTTCATTTGGCTTTGGTATTAATGTGATGGTCTCGTAAAAAGAGTTTGGAAGAGTTCCATCTCTTTCAGTTTCATGGAATAGCTTGTGAAGTAATGGTTTTAGTTTGTCTGTGAAGGTTTTGTAAAATCGGCTGGAAAACCATCTGGATGTGGGCTTTTCTTTGATGGCAGATTTTTTTATTGCTGTTTCTATCTCTGTCCTTGTTATTGGTTGATTCAGTTTTTCTGTATCCTCTTGGTTCAATTTAGGTAGGTTGTATGTGTCTAGAAATCTTTCGATTTCTTCCATGTTTTCCATTTTATTGGAATATAAGTTTTCAAAGTAGTTTCTTATGATCCTCTGGATTTCTCCACTATCTGTGGAGATACCCCTTTTTCATTTCTGATTTTGGTAATTTGGGTTGATTCTCTCCTTCTTTTGGTTAGGTTAGCTAATGGTTTGTCAATCTTGTTAATCTTCTCAAAGAACCAGCTTCTTGTTTTGTTGATTCTTCGTATTGTTTTTTTATTTTCTATTTTATTAATTTCTGCTCTGATTTTAGTTATCTCTTGCCTTCTACTGGCTTTGGGCTGCAACTGTTCCAGTTTTTCGAGATCCTTGAGGTGTGTGGGCTGCAACTGTTCCAGTTTTTCGAGATCCTTGAGGTGTGTCATTAGGTTATTTATTTGGATGTTTTCCGTTTTTCTTATGTGGGCACTCAGTGCTATAAATTTTCCTCTTAACACCGCCTTCAAGATCTCCCACAGATTTTGATATGTCGTGTCTCTATTTTCATTTAATTCCAGGAATTTTTTTATTTCTCCCCTTATTTCTTTTCTGATCCAGTCCTCGTTCAGGACTGTATCATTCAGTCTCCATGTACTTATGTAATTACTTTTTGCCTTCCTGTTGTTAATTTCCAGTTTCAATCCATTGTGATCTGAGAAGATGCAGGAAATTATATCCATCTTTTGAATTTGCTGGAGCTTGCTTTATGATCCAGTATGTGGTCCATTTCAGAGAATGTTCCGTGGGCAGCTGAGAAAAATGTGTATTCAGGTGTTGTTGGTTGAAATAATCTGTATGTGTCTATTAGATCCATTTGGGCCGGGCGTGGTGGCGCACGCTTGTAATCCCAGTACTTTGGGAGGCAGAGACTGGAGGATCCGGTTTCGTGGCCAGCCTCAGTTCTTTCTCTCCCTCTCTCTCTCTCTTTTTGTCTCTCTCTCTCTCTCCTTAGTGAGACCCTCTGCAACTTCGTGAGACCCGGTTTCAAAATAAAGTATAAAAAATAGGGCTGGGGGCGTAGCACAGAGGTAGAACCCCCCTGCATTCCATCTCCGGTACCGCAAAAAAAAAAAAAAAAAAAAAA
>PVJS01005952.1:0-61922 GCA_004027185.1 Glis glis | reverse complement strand
GTGTGTGTGTGTGTGTGTGTGTGTGTGTGTGTTTACTGGGGATTGAATCCAGGGGTGTTCTAGCTCTGAGCTACACTTCCAGCCCTATTTTATTTTGAAACAGGGTCTCACTAAGTTGCTGAGGGCCTTGCTAAGTTGCTGAGGCTGGCCTTGAACCTGCAGTCCTCCTGTTTCAGCCTCCCAAATACTGGGATTACAGGCGTGTGCTACCATGCCCAACTATGGGATATATGAGTTTTGTTTTTTACCTGTCATGTGCAATGTCTCTGCTTAGCTGTCCTAAAGCAAAGGTGAGGGTTTTTTTTTTCTTTGTACTGTAGGGAAAACCAACTCTCATAGGAATTCTGGAGGAAGCTTGGGAGTGAATCTTACACACACACACACACACACACACACACACACACACACACACACCACATGATTGATCGGAAGTTTACTGGATAGCCCTATTGTAAAGAGGGAGTGCGGCATAGCAGGTTTGCTGGGTTCAATGACTTCCTAGTTGGGTGATGTGGGTGGTTCTTTCTCTCTCTGCCTCAGTGCCATCCCCTGTAAACTGGGGATCATGGGATTTACAGAACGGCTTGATTCCACAGCAGGTTGTAAGACTTTTTGTAACTTAGAGAGTCAGCCATTAATGCTTTACCTCTTAAGAGTCAAAAATTCAGATTTCTACCCAAGAGATGTCACATGTGAGATGCCTGGGGAATGTCTTAATCGGGGAGGCCCAGGAAACACAGCAGGCTTCAGAGCCACCTGAATGGATCATGTTCTAATGACCCTTGAGAGGCCTTATCTGGGGCTGCCTCAGAGACTTGAAGCCTGGGGAACAGAGGAGGTAGAGGAGGAGCAGACAGAAAGTAGGGGATGGGGGGGAGAGGATGTCACAAAAACTGTGAGGAAAAGCAACTAAAGAAAAAGAGAGTAATCAAGTATTAAATATAGCGCAAAATCAGACAAGCCTATCTTTTGGAATTGGTGGTACAGAAGCCCACCTGGGGGCTTTGACAGTGCGGCCTCAGGCAGGTGGCAGGGAGGGAACCCCGGGATGGGCTGAGGACCTGGGGTTTTACAGGCAGAGTGCTCCCAGGAGGCTGAAAACACAATGGCGGGACCTTTTGCTTTTCTGTGGGAGCTGGTAAATCATCATTCTTAAATCTACCCTGAGTCCCAGCCACAACCACAATAGAAAACTCTAAATTCATAGCATTGCTTTCTGCATTAATATGCATACATACATGAATACTAATTTCTAAACAAGACAGGATTGTGTTTAAACCATTTCAAAGTCAGGGTGATGTTCAGGGTTTCAAAACATGAACTCAAGAGCCAAACAGGAAATTAGCATTAGCTGTCTAACCGACTTGATGTGTGTTGGCTGAACTGAGCTCTAGCTAATCAGGAGCTACTCATTTACATATGGGCCCTGACTAGCATCACCCATCCTTTAAAGAGAAGCACAAACCTATTAACTTCAGATGAACGTTTTTCACTTCAGAGCCAAGAATTTTTTAGGCATATCAAATATGTTGCATTTTTATTTTGTTCTATTTGCTTAGATGTGCTAGTCTCATATCTAAAATTAGCATCTTATTTCAGTTTAGTTTTCAATATAGATTAATCACACCTAAAACGAAAATTTCTTCTAACATAGAAATAAAAAGCCAGTCTGGGTTTAGTGAGTTTTAGGCACAGCCAGTTTTCACTCTGAAATGCTGTGGAATGTTCTAGTTTAACATTTATAAATCTGGCAGGTGTTATCAGTGAGTAACTACAACATATTTGAACTGTGGACAAAAGAGGTGCTGGATGCTACTGCTGTTGCGCATTCAATAACACCAGCTAGTCACTCATTCCCCAGGTGTGTTCTTGGACGTAATCATTATTGACGATTACTTCTTCCAATGAAACTGTATCTACTGTTTTCTTTTGTAGTAGTAAAAGAAAGTGTTATAATCTTTAAAAGGGAGAGACAGGAGCCCGGCATGGTGGCGCACACCTGTAATCCCAGTACTTGGGAGGCGGAGACCTGAGGATCCGGGTTCGTGGCCAACCTCAGCTACTTAATGAGGCCCTCCACAACTTAGTGAGACCCTGTTTCAAAATAAAGATTAAAAAATAGGGCTGGGGGGTATAGCTTGGAGGTGGAATGCCCCTGGGTTCAATCCCCAGTACCACAAAAACAAAAAAAATTAATTAAAAAAATAAAAGGGAGACAGTAGAAAATGTGACACGTAAGTCCCCGCTCACAGAGATAAATAATCTCTTTTCACTGCGTACGCGTCTACTCACACACAGGCGTATATCCCTCTGTTTACATAAGCTGTACTCTATTTCCTGCTTTTTTCCCACTTAACTGTGCATGGCAGGTATCTTTCCTTGTTACTACCTCATCTTTTTTCAACAGCTATTGAATGGATACACAATGATTTATTTAACTCCATATCCCTTAGTTTTCACAATTATACATACAATTGCAAAGACTATATATGTATGTATACGTTTTTGTATGTTACTGTCATTTTTTCCCCAAGGCAAATATCTTTAAAAAGTTAGATTGGTGAGTCACCACGGGTTTGTGACATATTGCCAAACTGCCCGCCCTCCTTAAAGCTTCTGCAAGTTTAGACTCCCGCTCGTGGTTGATAAGTATCTGTTTCCCCATACCCTTGCCACCACCAAATAGTATAAGACATTTTTTTTTTTTGCGGTACTAGGGATTGAACCTAGGGGCATTCTACCTCCAAGTCAAACCCCCAGCCCTATTGTTAATTTTTTATTTTGAAACAGGGTCTCACTAAGTTGCAGAGGATCTCACTAAATAGCTGAGGCTGGCCACGAACCTGCGATCCTCCTGTCTCAGCCTCCCAAGTACTGGGATTACAAGCGTGCACCACCATGCCCGGCTCTATAAGACATTTTTAAAAACCTTTACCAATGTGATTAGGAAAGAGCATGCCCTCTCTTTCAATAGTGAGGAAAGAACATATTTTAGTGTATTTTTCCATTGCTAATGAAGTACAGGTGCTACTGCTCACACATACGCACACGCACACATATACACTTCACATTTCCTTGAATTGCCAGTTTGTGTCCTTCCATCCATTGTCTTTTTTTTTTTTTTTTTTTTTGTGGTACCGGGGATTGAACCCAGGGGCGTTCTACCTCCGCGCTACACCCTGGCCCTATTTTTTATACTTTTTTTTTGAAACCAGGTCTCACGAAGTTGCGGAGGGCCTCACTAAGTAGAGAGAGAGAGAAAGAGACAGGGGGAGAGAGAGAGAAAGAGAGAGAGAGTGAGCGAGCGAGCTGAGGCTGGTCTTGAACCTGTGAATCTCCTGTCTCCTCCTCCCAAAGTACTGGGATTACAAGCGTGAGCCACCATGCCCGGCTTCATTGTCTTTTTAATTTCAGGCTTACTGTCTTTGTTCTCTTACAGATTTGTTAAAGTTACTCATCCCATAGTCACGAGTGCGGCATTTACCCCCAGTTTTTTTCATTATTCTCAAGGATTAAAAATAGCACAAAAAAAGAGAAAAGGGGCGAAACAAAATTGAAAAATTGGAGATATGCAGGCCACATTCAGAGTCTGATTGTGTTTTTTTTTTCTTTTTTGCCTAAGCAGTGTGTTTTAGAATTGGAATTATTAATGCTTAAAATTGGAAAATATCCAGCAATAGAAAAACCAGAAGCTCTGAAGCAGGAGCCTGCTTTTCCTCTCTACTACTATGTCGAGTTAAGGAGGAGCTGCCACCCTTCGACTAGGGAGGTGCTCGCTAAGCCACCACCATTCCATCATCCCTCAGATCGAGGCCTTGGTGCCCTGTCTCTCCACCATGTTACCCACCTGGCCTCTGAGGGGCCTGAGGGTAACAGTCACGATTTTATTAACTTATCCTATCGCATGTTTAAGTGTGTGGAAGCTATCTGGGCATGGTGGCGTACACCTGTAATCCTAGTACTTGGGAGGCTGAGACAGGAGATTCACAGGTTCAAGACCAGCCTCAGCAACTTAGCAAGACTTTCAGCAATCTAGCAAGACCCTGTTTCTAAACAAAAAATAAAAAGGGCTGGAGGTGTAGCTCGAAGTCTACGTGGAATGCCCCTGGGTTCAATTCCCCCTATACCCCCCTCCATGGAATATGGAAACCTAAAGAATATTTAATTTTAAACTGCATATCATCATTTCTCTCTCTTCCCCACCTTATTTATGAGGAAATTGGATTCTAGATATTAAATTAACTTGCTGTAGATTACTTAAACTGAGGAATCATAAAATACCATGCGAGTACAAAGCAAAGTATAGGTTCATTTATCTCAAGAATGCCTTCCTTCCTTCCTTCCTTCCTTCCTTCCTTCCTTCCTTCCTACCTACCTACCTACCTACTTACCTACTTACCTACCTACCTACCTACCTTTCTACTTTCCTTCTTTCTTCCTATTTATTTATTTATTTATTTATTTATTTATTTTTATGGTACTGGGGATTGAACCTAGGGGCATTGTACCACTGAGATACACCCCTAGCCCTTTTTATTTTTTATTTTGTAACTGGATCTTGTTAAGTCTCTCAGGCTGGCCTCAAACTTGCACTCCTCCTGCCTCAGCTTCCCAAGTAACTGCGATTAGAGGTGTGTTTTTCTCAAGAACTTTCCTGTTAGGCATCCCAGAAACAATTTTTAACATTAGGAAGGAATTTTGCTATATCAGCTAACTTGGGGGGAGGGTGATTTTAAGATACTCCTGTCTTCATAGGATTACATTGCAAGAACATGTTGACCCTCTCATACGTCAAAATGCTTTTGTTAGCATTAGACAAAGTGGGAATCTAGTCCTGCTCTGTCCAGGATGATAGCATCACCCACGGTGGCTACTGGGCTCTTGCAGTGTGGCCAGTCCAAACTAAGATGTGTCATAAGGTATAAAATACATACCTATTTTTAGTTTCTAAATTGAGTATTTGCTGAATAGTAATTTAGATATATTAGGTTAAATAGACTATATTAAAACAAATATACATGTTTCTTTTTAAAATGTGATTTCTAGAAAATTTAAAATACATGCGTGTCTCACACTGTGGCTCGTAGTATATTTCTCATAGGGAAGAGAGAGGAGGAGAGACTGGCTGACGGACTGGCAGGGGGCATGGAGTAGTGTTTTGTTTAAGGTATTATTCTTATTTAACTTCAAGAGGAAAAGTGATTTTTCCCATGCTTCCTCAGATGATAAGTGAGAAAATTGGGTCTAGAAATAAATTATTTTGATTTCCCCTAAGCTTCCTGTGTAAGTGAAAGGAAAGCAAAAATTCACTGAGTTCTGTTGATCTGTGCTTTAGAGGTGTTCTAAAAGATAGAGGTTTTGTTACTGAGTATTTTTTAAAACTTTTATTTTATGCTACAGAGAAATGTGGTTTTCATTGTTACCTGCTACTTATCTTATGAACCCAAGATTGACAAACGCTTAGCTAGAGGCGTGTGGAATGTAACCTCACTACAGTCCACTTGTTATTTAAAGGAAGCCTTAAGATTTCGTAGAATGCTTTCATAGCGAGTTCCCACAAGATTTGACCTCACAGAGTGAACCGGAGACCTTACTAGTGTTAGAGCCTTATACTAACCAGTCTTAGAAGTCTTTGTCAAAGCTTCAGAGATTTGGGAAAACCCACTTTTTTAAAGAAGTAAAAAGTCCTCCTGGGTATCATAGATACAGGTAATCAACAAAAGAGACCAGAAGAATGAGCCCCGCACTCTTCCACTGACACCAAACAGACAGATGAAAGTAGTGTTGATGGGAGTAGGGCTTTCTTCCTAGCGGCATGGTGCAGTTATGTTTACTTCTTCCCCTCCCCAAGCTCCTGCTTTTCATCCATATGCTAAAAATTGGCCCCTGTAACTTTCACTCTTGGAGTCAAAAATATACATTATGAACCTACCATATTAATGGCACGATGATAGTTGTATGAGAGAAAGACACAGGAATGTCCATGCAAATAACATTTAGGATAAAAAATGGTATGTTTATAAAGAAGCCTAGACAAAGGGCTGTAAACCTCCCAAAAAGATAGCAGAAAAGCTCCTCCATGTGGAGCACTGGGAAGATCTGGATGAATGGAGATTGGGCCAAGAGGAAGGAGATGTACAAAAACAATGGGATGGATATCGAGAAGAGCCAATCCTACACTGGGGCTGCGTCCATTTCCCAGCAGAGGTGGACAGATTGCCTGAAGGCGTCGCAGGTCCTGCATTCCATGTCAGTGCCTTAGTAAGACATTGCTTTGTAGCACAGGGAACCATTATACTGGTTCAGGCAATTAGTAATGGGGAAATTAAACTGGACACCTCTATCTTTAAGAGTGAACTTAATTTAGAAGCAAACCCAGGAATGAGATACCATATATGAAAATCAGTCAAAATAATACCAGCTAATTTAGAAGCAAACCCAGGAATGAGATATCATATATGAAAACTTAATTTAGAAGCAAACCCAGGAATGAGATATCATATATGAAAATCAGTCAAAATAATACCAGCTAATGCTTATTGAATGTCTACTCTGTGCCTGGCTGTGTTGAGAATTTATCATCTCAGTTGGTTTCTAATGTCATCTGTGATGTAATTGAGGATCTTGAGACCTAGAACAGTCCCTTGCCCAAGCCACATAGTCAGTGAGGCCGTGAGAAGCAGCCGCAGTCAGTCTGATTCCACATTACATATGGCTTTGCACAAGAACTCATCATGGAAAATTTCAAATGAACTCCCACCAATGTGCTTGGTTCATTTTAGAACAATTTATTTTGAATAGAAAGTCTTTGAGGTTGTAGCTTTGATATATATATGTAAAGCTGTGTGAACAAGTAAAACCATATTTTATAAAATAACCATATTTAAAATGAGATAAAAGAAAGTATTATTTCTGGTTTTCTTGCATGTCAGGAAATATATAAGTAGAAAAAGAAAAACAGTGAATTTAAATGAGCGAAAAGTAGGATAATCTTCAAACTTCACACAGCCTTCCACTTGTAACTTATGCTCCTGAAGATGGAACTGATGATATTTTTGTTTGGTGGAATATTCTGAAATTGCTGTGTGGTACTAATTCTTTAAGTAGAGTGACTTGAATGTGCCAAGCATAAAGATAAACATAAAAATTGATATTAGTTTTAAAGAACAACCATGCGATTGGACTAATGAGCTAGCTCACTGACAGCTCACCCTTTCTCAACTGCAAGGAAGTGAAACTGGCTTCAAAACAAAACAGACTTGAACCAAACATGGTGGAGGGAAGGCAGATAGATAGATGCTCCCTCTGAAAACCTCCGGAGAGGTGCAGCTGTGTGAAAGGCAGACACATGCCAGAGACAGAGAGGGAGATCAAAACTTACTCTCCTGACAGTCACAAACATACTTACCTTTAAACTGAATGTTTGTCTTTGAAGTCAAATTGTGTTAGTGTGTCTGCCACTGAGTGTAATATAGCTCATCCAGAGAAGACAGGACTCAGGAGTGCCACCCCAGTCTTGAAATGCTTAAATATGAAGCTTGGGCTTCAGAGGGCCCACAGGAGAGCCTCCTGGGAGGTTGGGGCTCCCGACAGCATTGATGTGTTCCAGCAAACCAGGAGATGCTAAAGTATTTTCCTGAATCACGTGTAGAACAAATGCTGAGCTTTTTTTTTTTAATGTTCATTTATTGGTGCATTGTAATTATACATTTTGATATATGTCAGGGTATGAACATCATACATGCACACATTGCACATTTAGCTCTCCCTCCAATCCCACCCTGTTCCCTCCCCCTTCCCTCCCTTTCATGCTCCGGATAGTGATTGAGTCTTGTAGGTTTGTGTATGTACATCATGTGCTATACTGTGTTTCCCTCCACCCCCCTCCCAACTCCCTCAGTTAGGTCACCTTCTTTGTCCATCTAAAGATTTCTTCTTTTTCCCTTCTAAGTCCCTTCTAAGTCCCATTCTATCTAGCTCCCACAGATTAGGGGGGACATCCGATTTTTTATTCTTAGTGACTTACTAATATCACTTAGCAGAGCTTTTTGTTACTGAAAAGGAAAAGGACCCTAGGTATAAATCCCCTCTCTCAGGAACACTGCACTCCTAGAAATTACTGAAAAGATCAAAGAGGTTTTGTTTACATGAATTATCTCTGTTAAAATTTACCACATTGTAAATAAAAACTGAGAAGTTTTTAAAAATTTGAGTTAAAGCCGGACGTGGTGGTACATGCCTGTAATCCCAGTACTTGGAAGGCTGAGACCAGAGGATCCGGGTTCGCGGCCAGCCTCAGCTACTTAGTGAGGCCCTCGGCAACTTAACGAGACCCTGTTTCGAAATAAAGAATAAAAAATAGGGCTAGGGGTGTAGCCCAGAGGTAGAATGCCCTGGGTTCAATCCCCGGTACGCAAAAAAAAAAAAAATTTTTTTTTTTAGTTAAAAATAATCACTAAGTGAAAGAAGCCTGTCTGAAAATGCTTTATTGAACTATTCCAACTATCTGACATCTGGAAAAGACAAAATGGTTGAGACAGTAAATGATCAATGGTCACCACTGATCTCATCAGAAGTGCACACCCGTGTGTGTGTGCATGTGCGTGTGTGTGTGTGTGTGTGTGTGTGTGTGTGTGTGTGTTTTGTTGGGGTTTTTGCAGTACCAGGGATTGAACCCAGGGCTGCTCTACCACTGAGCGACACCCCAGACCTTTTTGTAGTTTTGATTTTGAGACAGGGTCTCACTAAGTTGCTGAGGCTGACCTTGAACGTGCAATCCTCCTGTCTCAGCCTCCCAAGTAGCTGTGATTCCAGGCATGTGCCCACGCCCAGCAGAAGAGTTTTTAAATATTGGGAAGCTATCAAACTCTCATGGTAGCCAGAACATCATTTTCTAAAATTCTTAAGTTTTTGCCTGAAATTTATCATTGGCAACAAATACTGTCAATTGTTTTCTTCCAAGTGACAGGCGCACTTCATTTACAAGAAAGTGTCTGCCAAATATCCAAGCTGAATACCATAGTTTGTCCATAATTCTCTCAAATGACAAGAGGTGTTTCATGAAAAACAGCAGCTTCTTCAACTCACAATTCACGCATCTAAATGCTTTCCTCCAGGCTCCGTTGCACTTCATTGTACATTGTATGCCGTGGGAGTGTTGTATGCGGGCTCTCCAGTTCATTGCAAAGCATATTAAAGACGTATTCAAGAAAATTAATAATTTCTGTTTGTTTCATCGGGGACATCCTTAAGTAAAGACAATGCTTTTTCACTAAGTATGTACTGGTGGAGAACAGAGTGCATTCTAGGACAGTTTGATGCCACTGCTTTGACCTATGCTCAGATGCCACCAAGTTTAGTCACCGTTATTGTTGCACCTTTGGTGAAAATGTCAACACCCTGCAATGTTGAGTTCAGTCCAGTATGATTATGAAAATAGTTTGGACCCTGTCATCCCCTGCAAAAATCTCAGCAACCCTCAGGATCTGTAGACCACACTTTGTCCATGTTAAAGTGGTAATATTAACACTGGAACAACTGATTATTTCTTGGCTCTCAGACTCTTAGAATATAAACAGTGGAAATTCTGCTTAAAACTTAAAATCAAACATGCAAACTGAAAATAAAAGAATACAATGAAAATGCAGCACTAGAAATAACTGTCAAATCTGTAAAGCTGCATATTTAAAATTGAACTTTACACCCGAGTATACAGAACTCATTTTTCTTTAGGAAATAATTGCATTGTGTCTTACAGAATTATTTTATTTCTGTTTTCAAAATCTCTGATTATGTTACTGCTCTGTGTTAATTGAATCTTCATTTATTTGAAGAAAGATTTTGTTATGTTATGATTTGCATGGTTTTCTTGCATTCTTTTGGATAAAACCCACATTTTTGCATTTTTATTGAGACCTCTCTCTAGTTGAATGCTTTACCACTTAAAGGCAGCCTTTCTAGTGGTTTGTGTGAAGTGCTTTTTAAAATCGATTTATTGAATCAATTTCTGGAGTAGAGGACTCCCAAGATTGAATTCTATATGTGAACCCTTTATCTCTTAAAACTCTGAGGTGCTGCTTTTCAGAAGAGATCACAGCACTTATGTGCATGAGCTTCATTTTTTTCTCTACTGCTCATCAGGTGCATTGCAAAAGATAAGTAAGAACTCTAGGGGCGGGGCGTGTAGCCCAGTGGTAGAGCACTTGCCTAGCATGCACAAGACTTTGGACTCGTCTTCACCAGAAATAAAATAAAATCAATAAAAGTGCAATGGTAACACAATAACAAATTGTATAACTAAGAACTCTCTGAACCTTCTGTTGGAGCTTATGGTGAAGTGTGCAACCAGCATGTGCCCTTGGAAGAATTTGGGCATAGAATTTGACCTGTGATTAAATGGAAGTTAGCCACATTGACCTATTCTCATATTGGCCAAAAGAGGGGGACATAGGCTAGGGAATGTGATGGTAGTAGTTAGAAATGTTTACTGACATTGTATAGTCCAGGCTGTTTTTGATTACTTGACCAGAATTCTAATACCTAAGTATAATCCATGTGCTTAATAGCTATGACTATGAAAACTCAAGGTGAACCTTATGATGTTGTAAAAGTGAAAGCCTTTTAATTAATGCTTAATAATTAATGCCTGCCAATTTGTATCAACAAAGGTATCTAGACTCTACAAATATGAGCTAGAATTCAGAGTTAAAAAGAAAGCATTCTTGAAACTTTCTATAGCTCTTATATAAAGATTCAGTGCCTAGCTGGGCGTGGTAGCACATGCTCGTATTCCCAGTACTTAGGAGACTGAAACAGGAGGATCACAGGTTCAAGGACAGCTTCAGCAAGTAGTGAGACTCTCATCAACCTAGAGTGACCCTGTTTCAAAATATAAATTAAAAAAAAAGATTCAGTGCCTGCTTTTCAGTTTGTTTGGGATATGTGATCAGTCATTTAGATCCCAAATCTAATAGTCTGTAACAAATTGTGATAAATTATGTTTATTCTTACAGGTAGATGTCAAAGCATAGAACATTTTAAAATGTTTGATGCTTGTGTATCATTAGTGATTCCATCTTTATCATTTCTCTTCCCCAGTTCAAAAACTACTTGTTTAGTACTTGTGAATACATTTCTATCCCTGTTCATCCAGAGCAATGCGGAATCCAGGTGTTCTCAGTCAATATCTAATTAAGAGTTGCACTTGACTTACTACTTTTTAAAGAATGAAAAAGCAAATGATTTAACATTAAAATTAAAATGAATGTAATTTTCTTTGGTTTTGAAAGCTATCTGGAATCCTAGGAGCACATCAAAGTTATTTGTAATACTACCAGAAAAACATTAGTCTATTATACTTTCTAGTGGTTTGATTGTGAATAAATGGAAATAAATGGCATTTGAGTTTATGTAGGTAACTGTCTTTTTCTCTATATTTAATGGCTCGGTAAATTTTGAAGGTATTTTTTGAGATCAAGATCTATCTTCAGTTCCTACGTACTAGTAGTTTCCAGTAATAACTTTGAAACAAGTTTAATTCTAGCTTTCTTTTACAAATTTATGACTCATTACAAAGTGAAATTTATTTTTTTTATGAAAACAGATTCAATGAAATAAAGTGACAGAGCCTAGAGAAAATGATGAGTAGAATCCTAAACCTGTTCTTTGTTTGGGTTTCCAGGGACTGCTAACATCAGGAGATCAGGAGTTTTTCATTTTCTTTTTTTTTTTTGTAGTTTTAATAATGTATTTTCTTTAACTTAAGTGTTTCCAAAATGCTACTTCAGTAGGTCAAGGAGTTTTTAATGTTAACTAGGCAAAATGTCAGCTATATTAAACAAATGAATCCATATTCACCAAGCATAGCAAACAGAGATACCAGTTCTCAAAGAATAATAGTTAGGTAGCATGACTGAAAGCTCCTGTTACCCCCAAATGCACTTTGGTTGGTAGTTTTATCCATTTCCCGTCACTGTCCCCCAAATTTCTTTTCATAATTGCTAACCTAACAAAAGACTTGTGTTTTCTTCATTGATTTCTCCCTGCCTAGAATCAAACAGAAGTACTAATAAGTAATGAAATAGCCCGAGGCAGACAACAGGGCGGGAAACAGTTTGATTAATCAATCTGTCCTGAATAATCAAGATGCTATATTATCTGTGATACCTCTAAATGATGCAGAGTTTTTTCATTAAAACAAGACTTAATTTTATCTAACCAAAGGAGTGTACATTCTAATTGACTTTGGGACTAGTGCCTTTTGGAAAGGACATTAATTACCACTCTCCACTGTCTTCAGGAATTACTTAACATTTGCCAAAATTTCCAACCAAGCAGAAATAAAAAAAAAGAAAACAGTTGCCTTCTTAAAACCCTTTTCTCCGCAGGGACAATGTACTATTGTTGTTTTTTTAGTCTTCTACCTACTTACCTTTGAAGATGGAATTCAAGACTGTCTTTCTTTTTTTTTTTAAAATGTATTCACAAAATAATAACACAAGCACTATGCTACTATAACAGTCAACCCAATAACTGAGACATCTAGCAAGTGACTATCAGGCAGGTAGCATATACAGCATGGACATGTGGCACAAAGGGATGATTCCTGAACTGGGGGGAATGGGGTGAGATTTCATCACACCACACTCAGAATGGTCCTCATTTTAAAACTCACCAACTGTTTATTTCTAGAACTTTTCATGTAATATGTTTGGACCATAGTTGACGCAAGGTTATGGTTATGAGGGGACCACTGTACTATACAAATTGTCTTTGTCCTGTGTTAGATTTCTGCAATGTCATCTTAATTTGCCGGTTGTAGTATACTTGTCAATTCTCCAGAAATTTTAAGGCCCTCAAGTTTGGAATAGCCTTTCATGCTTGTCTCTTTTGGGAAACATATTATTTACTGTAGACCTAGACAGATAATGGTTGATTATTTGATTGGAAACTAGATGAGCATTGTTAACTTTTTTTCCCCCAAGTCTGTTTTTGGATTATTTAATAAGCCTTCTCTTCTCCCCCCCCCCTTCTCTCTCTCTCCTAGAAAGTCATCTTTTAAACAACATCCAACTTTGTGAACCTGAAGAATTTTGACCATTCCGAGTCTTAATGCCACACCACTACTCCAGCAAATTTGTGCTACGACTGGTAACAGTGACCAGAGCCTGAAGAATTAAAATGCCAACACCAAACCTTACCTTAACAGCTCTGGTCTCTACCGTTGCGCGCAGTTTTAATATATTATTTTGTTTTATAACCACTTCTAAATATCCTTGGTTCTCTCTTTTTTTTCAATTAAGGGGTTTTGTTTTTGTTTCCTGTTTACTTTGTGTACAACTACCTGCTTTTCATGACCCGTGGGCTCAGATGACAGTGGACAAAGCCAGCCCCGGCTGGTGTGGTGCTGTTCACTTGAACAGGTGCTGTTGTGCGGAAAGGAAACTCTGTGACTAATTTAGATAGTGGTTTTCCTTCTTCCATGTTCTTTCCACTGAATTCTTACAGTAAGTATTTACAGTTTTCAGATTGCAGTAAATATACTGCATGGGAAAATATTAATACCAATTAAAAGCATTTCTTACATCTTGAAAATTTTCTAATGTTTGAAAATTTCACTGGGGATATTTTTTATATTCAACCCTTTTGACTTTCCAGTCCTGTGACTTTTTACTCTTAGTAGAGAGTCAGAGAATCTCCAGACTGGAGAATTGCGAAGCTCACTGACCACGCACTGTGTTCAGAGACCCTGTCGCACCACAGTGCCAGTGTTTCTCAGACACATGCTCTTCGGCAGCATTCCAGAACAGGAGGGAGGAGAAGAGAAAACGGTTTCTTCCCTTCTACTAAAAGATTCAGGCAGCTTAAACCTTAGTGCTTTCTTTCTTAACATTTCCAAATTTCAATACTTTCCATTATTTGAACTTTTGGGTAGAATACTTGCTTTGTATTAAACCTTGTCTACATGTAAAACTGACCTTTTGTTACCCAGCAGGTATATCTCTTTCAGATAGTTTGATGATTCGCACGGATTTGAGGAAGCTGAGGAGAAGGGTAGGGGGCTGTGGTGGGTTTCTGTCGGTTATGAGAAAGCTATACCATTTAAAGCTGACACCAGAGACCTGATAGGGACTTATTAACTGTATTGAAATTTTTTTCCTTTGCTTTTGACCCTATGTATAGTTATGATGCCAGATTAGATTTATAGCAGCTCATGTTGTATTAAATGATATTTTGCTTTCTGTAATACTGTTATAAAATAAAGTTTGTTTATTCTCTAAGCTTGTTGCTTCCCTTTTTTATAGAGGTTTTAGAAAATAGCATGATATTTTCCATCAGAAGTCCTAGTATTCTGCGGGATGTAGCATTCTGAGGTTCTGTTTGCAGCTCTGTGTTATAATTTGATGATGCTGCCAGCATCATGATTTGAAGTAGTGAAAGCAGCGTGGAAAGTTTGTAAATCTAATGCTTAGCGTGCCAGATTCCTTCTGCACGCTTAAATAATACACCCAGCTTTCACAAATTCTCCAAGGGATATTTTCGCCTGTTTGCTTTGTGTATTTTTTGTTTTGCTTTCAGGAACTGTTTCAGCGGTACCATCTGAATCCTGCTCCTCTGCTCGGTGTCCTACTTCACTCTGTGTCCACTGTGACTTTGTGGGCTCCGCTGAGGGGCTCCATCCAAGCCTAATTGGGAAGGCTTACTGCAAAGCTTCCACTTAGACACATCAGATTATGTACTTAATTTTCTTTTAAACATTATATGGCAAACAGGGTATGTTTCTTTTGAAATGTTACATGGAATTTTTCTGTAGTCATTTAAAATGAGTGCATTAAATATAATTTGCATAACTGTCGTCTTTGAGATCTGTTCCCACTGAATTATCTCTCAACTTGTGAAAGCCCTTTCTCACTTTCTCTATAATTGTTACAAAAACAGCAATTCTCTGGAGAAGTGTATCTCAGAAGCCAAGCCTTGGAAATATTATGGAACCAAATGTGATTCTGTAAATATATTTCTCATCAGAAAGTTAGTATGTATAACATTCATAATTAGTCATAGATTGATCTTCCTATGGTGGGTTTTTTTGTTTGTTTGTTTTTGGTGTTTGGTACTTGGGATTGAACCCAGGGGCATTCTACCTCTGAGCTACACTTCCAGCCCTATTTTATTTTTTATTTTGAAACAAGGTTCTTCTCAGTTGCTGAGGGCCTTGCTAAGTTGCTGAGGCTGGCCTCAGACCTGCGATCCTCCTGTCTCAGCCTTCCAAGTACTGGGATTACAGGAGTGTACCACTACGTCTGGCCCCACAGTGTTTTTAAAACCATATTCTTCCCTACATCTAATGAGAACAGCAACGATAAAGGAAAGTTTGTCTTGCTGGGCATGGTGGCGCATACCTGTAATCCCACTACTTGGAGAGGCAGGAAGATTGCAGGTTCAAGGCCAGCCTCAGCAATTTAGCAAGACCCTGTTTCAAGTTAAAAATTACAAAGTGCTGAGAGTGTAGCTGAGAGGTAGAATGTGCCCGGGTTCAATCCCCAGTACCAAAAAGAGAAAAAATGAAAGGGAGTTTGTCTTTACAGCACCCATTGACTAGGAACTGCAATGTGTACTTAGGGCTCGGTTCCATTCAGCTGAGACAGAACAGGAGGCACCAAGAGCATCTCTGAGGACTTAGTACCCAAAGGGCCACTTGAAATGATGTCCCACATGTGACACCAGCAAGGCTGACTTTCTAAATGTTTTGTATTCTTACACAGTATTTCTCAGGATGTCATGATCCCACTTGGTAAACTGGCCTTCCAAAGCCCCAAATGATAGAATAAATAGGAGAGTAGATCAATAACAAGGTTTTGATATAAGGATTTTGGGGGGGTACTGGGGATTGAACCCAAGGGCATTCTACCTCTGAGCTACACCCCCAGCCCTATTTAATTTTAATTTTGAAACAGGGTCTCACTAGGTTGATAAGAGTCACTGCTTGCTGAGGCTGTCCTTGAACCTGTGGTCCTCCTCTCTCAGCCTCCCAAGTACTGGGATTATAAGTATGCGCCACCACACCCAGCTTGAGATAGAATTTGAAAACTGTTAAGATGGAAAGAATATCTGTAAGTTCCTAGTTTACTTGCTAGTAATTATAAATAAAAACGTGTGGATTTGTTTCCTGCCTCACTCTATTTGTTTCTCATGTGCCAGGTAGGTGCCATTGCCTAGATTCTGATATAAACTCGGGGGTCTTTTCTAATTAGCATGCTAATTATAAACAAATCAGAAAACTGATTTCCAGTATGTGTTTCACTTGAATTCCGAGAGTTATGAATTCTCATATCTTGTGATTTTGTTTTAACAAAGAATTCAAGATTTCAAGGAAAATTGGTTCTTGATTTTCCAATTGTTACTAGAAAATGCTGGAGGCTATTACCTGGCCGAATTAATTATAAATTTCTTAATGGATTGCAAGTAATATTTCAGGGAACATAATGTGTGCCTCTCCGTGCCCAATTCCCTGTTCTATCCACGGTACAGCTTCAGGATGTGGAACAGCCATGGACGCACAGGCCATCTCTGTCACTCTTTGCAGACCGTCTTTGGCAACACAAACCCGCCAAATTACCAGCATGGCAACAAGAGAGATGGAAAGCTTTAACAGCTTTAGATTTAGCTCTAAAAATACTCCTCGGTAAATGTTCATTGAGCAATAATGGCAGTGTGGCAGAACTTTAAGCACCCATTAAAGTACTTTATTGATGGTCTTGAGTTGGAGAAACATTTCAAATGTGGAATTCTTTCAGATACTGGAACGTTACCAACTAGATTAGGAACTGTTGGTTGAGACCTTTTTTGGGGCAGTACTGGGGATTGAACCCAGGGGCATTTTACCTCCAAGCTATACCCCCAGCTCTATTTTTATTCTTTATTTTGAAACGGGCTCACTAAGTTGTGGAGGGCCTCACTAAGCAGCTGAGGCTGACTGCGAACCTGGATCCTTTGGTCTTAGCCTCCCAAGTACTGGGATTACAGGTGTGCGCCACCACGCCTGACTGATTGAGACCTTTTCAAGGTGTGGGAGCAGTTGTGGCCTCTGGTGAAAGGCTTTAGAGCCTAGCATGAAACTGATGGTAGGGTGATGTAAGGAGGCTGGGGCTAGTCTGGGTGGAGACTGAGTTTGTTTGGGCAGGAACAATGAAGATGACCTAATGAGATCTTAAACTGGACCTAAGTGCATGAAGAGCAAAGGGTTAACCATGCAGTGACTTGGCCAGGCCCCTTAGATGATTTGACAAATTCTTTAGCAATGCCTTCAAACAGATGGTAATGAAACCTTTGGGATGTGTTTTCTCCCTGGGAAAACTAACATGTTGCCGTTCCCCTTTCTATATAAAAGCTCATGAATCTAGTCGATTTTGTTGGCGATTTCTCTACTCCTACCTATTCAACGGCACCAAGAGACAGGTCTTGATTTAAACTACTTGGTAATGCTTATTGCAGAAAACATGTATGTTTAGAGCTCATCTGTTACCACAATAGCTGAGATGGTGGGCGGGTATCCCGCAGAGTCCAAACTCAGGCTTCTGAAGTGCCTATTTCTGGAGGAAGATGGAGCAAGCCCTGGTGGCTGAGCCACAGATTTGGCTGGCAGCTGCCCGAGGTGGGGATATGATGTGTCCTTTCGCACCTTCTGTTAAAGAAAGCATTTTTACACAAGCTCATCCCTTCAAGGGCTAAAAAGAGATCCCTCCCAGAACTGAAAGAATAGTGTTATTCCTTCCATATGGCATAGGCACTGTTGTTATAAATTACCTCAGCCTGAAAGCCCCAGCAGACATTTTCATTGTAATCGAGTGCAATAAAATGGAGAAATGAGTGTCTTTAGATGAACAGTAATATATTACGCCAGGAGTGCAAACAGACTGCCCACTGGGTGCAGACGGATTTGGGGGTGGGGCTGAAGGGAAGAAACACTGGCATTGGGGACACAGTTTTGCTTTGGGTCATGCACACAATCTCATACAGCTGTCATTACCAAAATTGGTGCATTTCTTACAGGTGACCAAATTTATTGTTTTATAAAAAAGCAGATCACTCCAATAGTCCATTAGAGTTGTGCAGATTGGAATATAACCAGGTTTAGTAAGTAGTGACCATTTTTTTTGTTACTGTTAGAAAAATGTAGAGAGCACAATAGTAGCCATAATCTATTTTAACTACCACCTTGAATTTAATGATTCTTTTCAATGATCTGTGTTGGTGCTTTAGGGTTCCCACAGAAAGATAAGAATTCTGCTAGTGAAATGTTGACTTCTTTCCATACTTAGAAATAGCTCCCTAGTGTTTGGGTTTTACAGGCAAAGCCTTGAATTATTCTCTACAGGAATTATGTGAACATTCTGTTCCTTCGTTTTCCCAACACCAAATTGTCATTATTTCCAAGTTACATCATGCTGAGAGCTACACTGATGGGTGATCCATACCTAGTATTGAGAGATTCCACTTATTTAATGTTGATTGTCACAGTGATGGTTTGCAAAAGCAAGTGGGAAATGGAGAGATGCGCACTCCAGTCCAGAAATGCTGTCTGAAGTGGTATTGCATAAGAACTGCCATTTTTTGCTATTCAATTGATCTGTTCCAGAATTTCTTTACCTCTAAAATCAGAATAATAGGCTGGGCATGGTGGTGCACGTCAGTAATCCCAGTACTTAAGAGGCTGAGGCAGGAGGATTGCAGGTTTGAAGCCAGCATCAGCAACTTAGGCAGGCTCTCAGCAACTTAACAAGACCCTGTTTCCAAATAAAAAATAAAATAAAATAGTGCTAGGGGTGTAGCTTGGAGGTAGAATGCCCCAGGGCTCAATCCCAACACCACAAAAAATAAAATCAGAATAATGTGGATTTCCATGAGATTATGTAATAATGATGCCTGAAATTTTTATTTTAAAAAAATGTTTCAAAGTGAGCATATTCACTGTAAGAGTTAAATGTTATGTCCAGTCCATTGAGCACATCCATGTTCTTGGCACTTCTGAAGAACTGCTATTGAAGCCGAGACTCAGAGACATCCTCTTGGATAATAGTTGTCACTTTTCTGTGTGCTTCGGAATAGATGTCTACTAGTCTATTTTTGCTGTGATTCTTGTTCATCAATCTACTTTATTAGCTAAATCGTTGACCGTTTCTCTGATCAGCAGAGATTGTGCTTCAGCCATTGAGCAGTCCCACCAGTCATGTTCGTTTCATTCTCGGGGACCGGGAAGAGCCGCCCTTGCGTTTGTAGTGGTGATCAGGGATCTGAGATAATTCTTCATTAACTGAAAGGGAAAATGCCAGTTTGTAATTTGGAGATAGCTGAGCGCATCTTTGTGGGTTTGTTCATGTGTGTGTGGTACTGGAGATTGAACCCAGGGGCATTCTACCTCTGAGGTATACCCCCACCCCTATTTTTTATTTTGAAATGGTCTCACTAAGTTGCTGAGAGCCTCACTAAGTTGCTGAGGCTGGCCTCAAATCTGTGATCCTCCTGTCTCAGCCTTCCGAGTACTGGAATTACAGGCATTCCCCACCATACCCGGCTGAGTGAATCTTTGGACAAGTCAAATTAGTCTTCTCCCTTTCACCTTTTGTCATCTTTTATTGACAACTCTGTTCCAACTTTTTGCAGCCTACACATTCTTTAACCTTTTAAAATATAACTAGTAAAGGTATTCTACCAACATATTAAAACTCATCAATGGTATCCTAATTACTCCTGTTTACTAAACCTAGTGGCATTTTCCGGTCCCCCGTTTCCTTCCTCTGTACCATCCTTTCTCTGCTCCACTCCACATCATTCTCCCTTTGGCTTTTGTTATATATCATCTCTGCGAACTCATCTGCTTCTGTAGCTTCAGCTAGTATCTCTCTGGCAATAATCAGTTTTGAACTTTTTTTTCCCCCCCTAGTACTGGGGATTGAACCCAGGAGCATTCTACCTCTGAGCTACATCCCCAGCCCTTTAAATTTTTTATTTGGAGATAGTCTTACATAGTTGCTCAGGCTGGCCTCAAACTTGCGAGCCTCTTGCCTCTACTTACCAAGTACCTGGGATTACAGGTGTGCACCATCTTGCCCAGCCCCAGATTTGATCTTTAGCTAGCCCTGAGATCTCTCTTGAGGTCTCAAACATATTTTAATGGTACATCAAAAACACATTTCCCTTCTTAAATAACACACACAAAAACACATACACACACATACACACACACACACACACACACACACACACATACATACATACACATACACCTGACCTTGCTTTTGCTCTCAAAAGTTTTATTTTCAGAATTATAATTAATCAAATCAAGCCAGAGACTAGGAGCTTGTAATCTCATGGGAGATAATAAACCTGAAAATATTCTCTCTGATTCCCACATCAAGTCCATGTAATTTATCCCTTGCCAGATACTTCATATGCCCTGCATCCTCGGACACACCTACTTTCCCTGACCTGGATTCTTCTAGTCCTCCACAAATGCTTATCTTATTGAGCAGAGGGTGGATGCACTTAAATGAAGATGAGCCTCGTGAGTTAACAGCCAATATTTGCTGAGCACTTACTATGCCAGACCCAGTGTGAAGCCCTTTGCATATATTATTCCTTAATTCCTGCAATGATGTCATAAGCTGGTCACCAATAGTCTTAATTATAGATGAGCAGCCTGAGCAGACAGATAGCAAGATGAAGCAGTTTTCCCAATATCATGGCAACTGATGGATTCAGTATTTGATCTCAGGCATCTGGCTTGAGAGTTCACGCTTTCAGCCACTGGGTTCTATATTGCCTTCCCATGTAGATTATTGCCATTGCAAAGATATTCCTTTGAGATGGCCCCTGGCTTAGACTCTGAACTCATTGACATATGAGTAATTTCCTTCTATTCTGAATTACCAACCGCTGGCTGCACAACAGGTGCTTTGAATGAGGGACCAGGATACAAATTGTAGAGCTGACAATGGGTGACCTGAATAATGGAATGGAAAGACAAGAACTCTTAAGAGTAGAGGGAAGAGGAAGCTCATCAATCTACCATGAGTCATCTATCCCGTGGATAAAGTGTGCTAGGCACCATGCGGAGCGCAAGAGGAATAAAATAATTTACCCCTCTCCTAAAAGAGCTTGCAATTGCGCTATCATTTTATTTCCGTGGATCTATTGAGGAGAATGTACAGAGATGGATGAGACAGGCAGGTGGCCTTGAAAACACCAGAGCCTGTTTTTATGGAAAATTCTGCAAGCAGTGAAGTTTTCCCTGTTGGGCCATGGGCGAAGAAATATAATCTCTGACTCAGGGGTAGATATTTGTGTGGAGGAATAACTATCATTAACAATAATAATTACTCTTGTTATGTAAAAGATCGATGAAACCCTTCAAAGCTTTTGTAAAATTCTTGCCTTACTTAAAAGTCTCTCATTGTTGGCTTCCAAAATGGTGGTAAGTTTATTTGCCTGGGACCAAAGGCTTCATCCATTTGGCAGACAGAACACCTATCTGGTGTTCAATCCTCCAGAAGTAGTGTGTCGACTGGGGGTCTGACTCCGGAGCTGTGTAGCCAGGCTTCTAATTTTGTTGCTACTACTTTTCAAGGTGAGTAACCAAGGGTGATTTGCTTAATTGCTATAAGACAATTTGAACAATAACTATTTTAATAATGTCATAAACACTGCCTTCTTGGAATTTATAAGCCAGCAGGGGTAATAATGACTTAACAACTGTTCAGGATGGGCACTGTTAACTTTTGTGTGTCACCTCACTCAATCCCTACCATCCTATCGCTCTGACCTGCTATTGTTTCTATTTTCCAGATGAGGAAGCTGAAGCTTCAAAAGAGTTAAGCAGAGAGGCTGTTTTTGCAGAACTGGATTTCAAACCCTCTCTGGTTTCACTCCTTAGTCTGCGCTCTTAACAGTTTCATTCCTGACCCTTTAGTTATCCTACCCTTTCCAAATAATCGTTTTTTCTTTTTGACTGCGAATCACTAAAAAATAACTGTCAAGTCCAGTGACAGGTACCCAGCTACCCTGCATACTTTCAATAATTTAGTTATCTGTTTTTGGGGGTTTTTTGGTTGTACTGGGGATTGAACTCAGGGGCATTCTACCTCCGGGCTACACCCCCAGCCCTATTTTTTATTCTTTGTTTTGAAACAGGGTCTCACTAAGTTGCGGAGAGCCTCACTAAGTAGCTGAGGCTGGCCATGAACCTGGATCCTCTGGTCTCAGCCTCCCAAGTACTGGGATTACAAGTGTGCGCCACCACACCTGGCTTACTTATCTATTTTAGAATATAAGTTGTTGAAAGCCAAAATATGATCGCTTACCTTACCTTATTTTGGATCTAACTTCATACACACTTTTAGGCATTCCATAGACACAGTTTATTTTTATTTTTATTTCGTGTGTATGTGTGTGTGTGTGTTGTACTGGGAATTGAACCCAGGGGCATTCTACCTCCAAGCTAAACCCCCAGCCCTATTTTATTTTTTATTTTGAAACACGGTCTCACTAAGTTTCGGAAGGCCTCACTAAGTTGCTGAGACTGGCCTTGAATCTGTGATTCTCATGTCTCAGCCTCCCAAGTACTAGGATTACAAGTGTGCATCACCATGCCCGGCATAATTTATATATATATATAATTATATAAATTTATATATATAAATTTATAATTTATATTAATTATATATTATATATAAAATTATATAATGTATTTATTAATATATAATTATATAATATATATTAATTATATAGATTTATATATAAATTATATATAATTTTATAAATATATAAAAATATATATAGTCACTATATATTTATATATATATATATATATATATACTATTTGGGGCAATTTTTTTAGAGAGCAACTTGTTCTTGATCAGGATGATGGCAACTGAGTGGCCCTGGAAATAGAGGTTTAGGTATCTCAGGATTTGAGGAGATAAGATAGTCAAGTCTTCCACTGTAGGAAATGCAAAATGTCCATGGCTGTGGTTGATGAAGGGTTTGGCTACGGAAAGTGTAAGATGCAGACTTCCACCCCAAGAGCTACCTCTTAAGGCAACTGACATGGATTGAAGAGTGCAGGATGTGGGGGAATTTTCCTTCTTCCTTTGTGAGAAAATTGATGTTCTCTACATACTAATTAAATTTGCATGCACCATTACCTCCCAAGGCTCAAAAAGCAGGGATTAATGTTGAATGATTACAATACATCCACATGCTCTCCATCACATCTTAAAATGGTCCTTGTGTCTGATGGCCTCAGATGTATGAGACAGGCAAGCTGGTTTCTGTTTTAGAATGCAGGACTCGGGGGTTCTGTAAACACAACAGCTAATCTGTCAAAGTCCCTCTCTTTACAGGAACAAAACAGGAATGATTACCTCTTGCCGTAGCCCTGGTTGGATGATGAACGACATGACATCTGCCCATCTGTTTAGAGTTTTTAAGTGGATGTTGCTAAATTGAGATACAAACTGGTGATATTTTATTTCGGGCCAAGTGATCTCATTTGCCCTCAAACTGGAGAGAGAATATTACTACTTACCCTTGGGAAGATGACCACAGAAAGAACTATAATTGTTAAACAATAAGCTTAGAGGAGTTGTCTATTGCATTAGCTGACTGATGCATAGATTTGTGTTAGGCCATAACACAGGGCATCTTCCTCCTCCACACTCACCCCCGTCCTCCTCATCTACAGCTTGGAAGCTCTAGGCACATGTCACTTAGAGCCGCAAAAGTAGACAACAGTGGAGAAAGTGGCTCGTGACATTGCTGGGGATAGTATGTTTATAGGATCCTGCCTCCGGGTAGAAGGCTCAGCTCTAACATTTGGGAAAAGACTTTAGGAGAAAGGGCAAGTTATTCATCCTTTTGACTAGACATTGACTGAGGCCTGGGTCAGAAATACAGATTTGTAACATCTTTCCCTTCCGATGATTTTGTCAAAGGCCTTTTTGTGGTTTTCTAGAACCAAGATTGTTTGCTCAGTTCTCAGAGCCCATAATAAAAATCTGTTCCAGTATCTAGGACACTGGCTGGCATATGGTAGTGCCTACAGTTAGGTTTGCCACCAAAATTTGTATGGAAATTTAATCCCCATTGTGAAGTATTAAGAACTGGGATCATTAGCCAGGCATGGTGGCACATGCCTGTAATACCAGTACTTAGGAGGCCGAGACAGATGGATCACAGGTTCAAAGCCAGCCTCAGAAACTTAATGAGACCTTCAGCAATTTAGCATGACCCTGTTTCCAAAAAAAAAGGTCTTGGGTATAGCTTAGAGGTAGAATATCAATCACCAGTACCAAAAAAAAAAAAAAGAAGGAAGTAGGGTCAGGTAGGACCCTGAAAAGGTGACTAGGTCATGAGAAGTCCTCAGTGAGTGGATTAACGAACATGGGCCTATTATAAAAACCATTTGCTCTATCTTGTAGATGCTGTCCTCTTGCCATATCATGCCCAGTGCTGCCTCAGAACTCTACAGAGAGAAGTCAGAAGGCCTTCACCAGAAGGAGCTCCTTATCTTGGACTTCCCAGCCTCCAGAACTGTAAGAAATAAATTCTATTTCTCTACAAATCATCCACTGTTTTATCCACTTGTAGGAACAGACACTAGGCAGGTAGATTCACAAGTACTTGCTGAATGAATGAATGAATGAATGAGTGAATGAATGAATGAATGAATGGGAACTATTGCTATCCAGAAGTAGCATGCAAGTTTGGAGCAAAGCTTTCAAGCTGGCTAAAGAACTCTACCCAGTCATGAGAGGCTGACACTCTTTCTGTCCCTTGGGTTAGGTACTGTGCTGCAAAAAATAAAGGCTTTGAGAGGGAAGGAGTCAGAACAAGTTCATTAGCATATCAGAATTTGGGGTGCAGAAGGGAAAAGGAAGTATGAAAATAGAAGAGTTTGGGGGGTTTCTATTCCCTTAACTCAGATCCTTCCAGAGTGCCAATTTTGTTGAACTATAAACTTGAGGTCATCATTTTTATCTGTGACTTGATCTTTAGACAATTTACATCCACGGGGATGTGCTAAAGACAGAGGGATCACTGGGCCATAATCAGAGCAGTGTGCACACATTGGTACTTCCTCTGTGGTCCAGGGCTGAGGTCAGCACTTTGCCTGCATGTCCCCTGTATCAGCCCACACTACCAAGGGCAAGATGACTTTTCCAGGTTGTTATGAATGTGTGTTTGATAGGATTATACCTCAGAGTCATCTAAATCTCTAAAGAAAATATTGTCTACTCATTTATATTTTACATATTGTAGAAATTCTCCCAGGAATAAGTAAAGGTCTAAAACCACGATCTGCCCTCTTTTGCAGAGTTTGTCCCAAAATAACAGCTGTCCTACTGGATTATCTGATTTATGGTAACTGATAAGCAGAGGCCGGTAAAAGATTTTGAAATCCATGAGGCTATCTTGACCTGCAGTTTGCCTTACTTCATGCTTGATACATTTTTGAGATGCTGAAAATTTGATCTTGCTAAAGAGGCAGTGAGGCAGCCAGAGCTTAAACTTTGGAACTACATGAAATATTCAAGGCCCTGACTGTGACGTCCACATCCTTTTCCTCCTTCCTAGGGAGCTCAGTGTCAGCGGGAGCCTGGGATGCGTGTGACTGACAGCGGTCAATGCAACAATTGAGAAAGGTCTTCCACATGGAAATGTTTGCAGTAGCTGGACAAAAATCCAATGTGGAAGAAAGGAAAGCTATAGTTAGGATCCTAGAGATTTCTGATTTTCTCTTCCTTTCTTGGAGGCTCTTTCCAGTGCCTCCTCATCATGAATGTCTGGGTGGCAGAACACCCAGCAGACAGGGCTTGGGGCAGTGGAAGACTTCATAAAGAAGAGGATTTATCATCCAAATCCTGTAGAGTGAGACAGAATATGGCTTAATCACCCGAGAGAGTGTTCATAAAAATGAGACACACAAAATGAAAGGCTACGGGGGGTTTGAGTGAGTAGTAATGGAAAACTTGGGAATCTGTGGTATGTGGTATACTCTATGTCCTCCAGAATTTCCTTATATTCTAAATTTCATCTTAGACATAAATATCTCTAATTGCTTTGCTATTCAATTTTGGGTTGATTCTGAATATTCATTTATATGGTAACATGCATAAAAGTGTTGCTTGGATGTGGCAAATTTTTATGGAAAAGGAGGGGTTTTCAAATTTGTTTTTTAGTAGTTTAATATGACATCATCCAAATTAAGAAATTGGCTGATTTTTATTGTTATTGCCAAAATAGTTATTAGCCTTTATGATATCTAATATTCAGTAGGTACAGAATTAACATATAGCCTATCAAGTCACATCCCAGTTGCATTAATTTTAATTATAGCAGAATAAACAATCTCAATCTAAGACCCAAAGGTCCATTCCAAATCACCTAAATCTTCCCAAGGTATTTCTTTTCTCTTCTCTTCTCTTTTCTATACCTTAACACTATACTCTCATGGAAAGTTTACACCAATGTCAAATATAAATATGTATCTATTAGGGCTTTGCATTTGCCAAGCACTACGATAGCACAGTGTTTAGAAATTTCCCGACTAGAAGTTCAATAGATGAGAAAGAAGTGTGTTTGTGTGCACAATCATGGGTGTATACACACACACACACACACACACACACACACAATGCTCCTGTGCACATATACAACACACATCTGTCATATAGAAAAGGCTGACCATAAATAGTGTTTTAATGTTTGCAAATCTATTACCTTAAGAGACAGACAAACAACCGCATGTCAAAATTGCTGATTCACAGTTCGACTGTCTGTGAGGGACTGTAGTTAAGGGGTTCCTACAATCAGCCTTCACTTCCTAGCACGCCCTCTGCAGTGCTGAAAGGATCAAAGTTCTTCCAACTCACCAAGGATCTCAAGGGAGGACTTATGGAGAAGTACCACAGATCAAAAAGATGTGTTTCTCCAGAAACACTGCTGGCACCTGGTGTGCCACGGGAGAGGACATCTACGTGTGTGGCCTCACACTTACCTTCAATCAGCTTGATCCTGAAGTATGCAATGAGAAGGAGCAGCAGCAAAGCCACCGGCAGGAAGACCCCAGAAAACAGGAAGAATCCAGGGAGCTCCCTCAGGAAGGTCCACAGCACAGAGCTCATCGCCAGCTGCGCAGACCTTGCGGGGACGGTGGGATTCACACCTGGGACCAGGGCAGTCCCTCAGAGTCTGCGCCTCTTTCCTCCTGGGGCTCTGGCCTTTGCGCAGCACACCTCAGTGGAACTTTAGGTGGACTTTGCTCTATTTACATAGCCCTGTGAATTCTGAGACGATTGCTGGCAGGTTACTCTGTAACTCAGCTACAAAGTGTAGAGGATTTCAAAAATAAATCTCCCAAGCTCTTCCAGAGATGACTATTTATCTGGTAGGGCTGGGGATGTCCCCAGGAGACTGAGATCTTTTTGTATTCAGTTAATCTAGAATGCAAAGTACTGGACTTTACGCAAACCTCATTCTTAATATATATTCATTCTATATATTCCCAGACTTAGGAAGAATCTGTACTAACTTTCCCAAATTTCAGAGTTAAAATTTACATAATAGTCATGCTAATCTACCTGTGCCTAGAAAACATGAATTTTATTCATACATAGCTGATACAACAAATATAAAGGAAAGAGAAACAAGATAAGAGGTCTTCCTGGTATGTCCTACACTGAATACTTCTCTGAGAGGGGCATTCACTTATTCGTGTAGTCAACAAATATTTAATTCTACCAGAGCCCGAAGAAGAGTAAGTCACGGGCCCTGCCCACAGAGAGTTGAGAGAGGCACAAACAGATAATGGCCGTGGTGACATGGATGGTGACAGTGACAGTGGTGGCCTGGATGGTGGCATGGCCCTTTGCTTTCTCCCTTAGCTGGCACTCAGCTCTGCTTGCTCTTTCCGGTAGCCCTGAATCAAAATGGCATGCGTCCTCTGGCAACTCCAAAGTGACACGGCTCATGTGGCAACCCCAAAGTTGCTGGGAAAAGAAAGGATGATAAACTGACACCCATCAAAGCTGACACTGACGCGTCAACTGTGATGAGTTGCCTTGATGGCTTTGTGGAACATCTCCAAAGATACTGGACCACTAGACTTAAACTGAGTAAAAGAATCATTTCTGTATTCCAAGGATCCCCTGGAGAGTTTGGAAAATTTTGACGGGGATTGGCAACCACCTTCCAGGGTCTGTTTCTTACATGGCTGTGAGTTTCCCTCTGTTCTTGTCTCCCCCAAAAGAAAGATTTCATTTGGGGGATGCAGATAGGGTGCACATGAAGGGCTTTACTGGGTGGGTTCAACAGAAGGGTCACACAGCTGGCTATTTCAGGAGCAGAATAAAAAAAGGGGGGGCACATCTGCCATATGGTGAGTTTCTATACTGTCCATAAATCCAGCCCCTCCTCATGCATAATAATTTGGAGCAATTACTTTTGGGTTTCATGCCATGGCTTATTTCGACTGCACATGACTGAATCGTGGGAATCTAAAGCTGCAATGTAATAGGCTTCTCTGACCACAGCTGGGTGGGGCGGTCTCCATATCTCTTCTCAGGAGAGCTCCTCCCTGTCCCCCTTTTGTCCCCTGTCCTGCTTATTTCTGGCTGGCTACCTAACACATTCCTCTCCTTGGGTCCTTACCTGTCCCTCCTCATAGGTAGCTGCCTGGTGAGTGGCTGGCAGCGTGTAGACAAGCCGCCATCAGTGCCTCCCTGCTTCTTCCCTCGGGGACTCTGTGTGACTGTGTGGAGTCTTAGCCCCAGCTGTAAATGCTGCAGCCTAATTTACAAAATAGACTGGGGAGGTCTCTGGGATGCTTGCCCGGCATTCCTGAGCCGGAAACAGCAAGCAGCTTCCTTCTCAAAAGACAGACATCTTCATTTCATCAGGAAGCATTTAAAACTCCCAAGATGAAGCCACATTCCTTGAACTTTGCTTCTCTTCTCTCACTCCACATACCCAGGAGTGGCGTTGCTACTATTATTCCTACATGCCATCCATGGAGATGGTTCTCTGGTGCTCTTTCAGCTTGAACAGGATGCTAATTTGAAAAGTGTCAATCTTCAAAGACCCTCCACGAGCAGGTGACATTACCAGGGAGATGTTAGGTGGCCTGTTTGTCATGTTCTTTCTTCCTGCTCCATTCCATTCAGCAAGGCTCCATTGACCGCCTAGACAGACGGAAGAAGCGGAAGAGGCAAACATAAATGACAGTACTGTCAGCGCCCAGATTGACATATAACCAAAGCGCAAGGGAAGCACTGCAGAGAGATTGATTGATTCCAATCAGGGGACTGGGCCGAGTTCATTAAGGAGATAGCATCTGAGCTGAGTCTGGGGGATGTGAGCTGAGGAAGCCCTCCTCCAACAAACAGAAGGCAGTAGGCAGCCAGGGTTTATGGAGGATAGAGAAGAACTGAGAGTTGCTGAATGACAGAGGGTTCAGGCCAGAGAGTGTCTGAAGAGTAGAAGCTGGAAAAATGGGGTAGCGTCAAAGCTTGTAGGTTCTCGAATGCCTTGCTAAGCACTATACAATTTGGACAAGAGGGACCAATCAAAAGCCTTTGATCATGGACAAGTGTAATCTGACATGGGTTTAAGAACATTTAGGTAGCACTTTAAAGAATGGAGTGGAGAGAAGAGGTCTTAGTAAGCTATCTCAATACAGTATCAAGATATAAGGAGTCTGAGATAGGAGACAGCAGAGGGAAAGGAGAGAAGGGGACAGAGAGGCTGCAGAGAGGAAAAGAGCAGTCCTTGCTGGATAGCTAAGTGGTGAAAGCTAGATTTCACCAGTGATACAGCAATCACTGAGCACTTACTGTATGCCAAGTTCCATATAAATAGTTTATCATCTTATTCAATCCTATTAATCTTATGAGGAAGAGACTCCTTATACAGCTGAAGAAACCAGGCACAGGCCTTGCTCAAGACATAGATCTAGTAATGACAAAGCTGGGATTCAATCCCAGAGCCTGTGCACTCCTCCAGGGCGCCATGTCTGGCTTGGTCGGGGGTGGCAGTGGGGAGATAGTGGTGCTGCAAAGTGAGACCTGAACCCGGGCTGGGGAGCAGGTTTGAATGGAAGGAGACGGGTTTGAATGGAAGGAGACGGAGGTTTGTAAGCATTGCATCAGAAGTGGTGTTGAGCTAGCTGCTCAGTGGGAACCTGGTAGAAGTTGGCACTCAGGAGAAAGGACGAGACTTGCAATGTGGATTTGGGATTTATTAGTGTTTAGGTTGTGACTGAGGGTGTGAGGGTGAGAGATTGCTCAGGAAGGAGTGTACATGATAATAAAAGAGAGACCAGCTGCTGACCCTAAAGAGGTTCTCATTTAGATATGAGAGGAAGGATAAGAATGAGGGAAGGAAACGGAGAAGTAGGGAAGCTCTGAGGGTCGGGGAGGAATGAGAGGAAATAGTGTTCGGGAAATGGTGGCAAAGACCTTTCATGAAAGAGAGGTATCATTTACTGGATCTGAGGTCATTCAGATCCACACAGAAAGTTTTCAGAGAGCATAATCTTTGAGGTAGACTTAAAGGTTTTCTTTAAGTAGCTATTGTGGGGGATAATTGACATAATAAACTGCACATAAAATGTATAGTTTCATAAGTTTTGACATATGAATCTGCCCCATGAAACCACCATGACAACCAAATGATGAATATATCCATCCCCCCAAAAGTTTCTCTAGTCCTTTTCCCATCTCTGTTTCCCATCCCTCAATCCCCAGCTAACTACCAATCTATTGTCTGTTACTATACATTAGTTTACAATTTCTAGAATGTTGTATGAATGGAATTATCCAGTATATCTCATTTTTGTTTAGCTTCTTTCACTAATCATAATTATTTGAAATTCATTTATATTGTTGCATGTATCAATAATTATTGTCTTGTATTGCTGAATAAGCATTTCATTGTATGGATAATCCATTTGCTTCTCCATTTACTGGTTAATGAACATTTGGGTTGTTTCCCATTTTGGACTACTACAAATAAAGCTGTTATGAACATTCCTATAGAACAGATGTATCTTTACATTTTAAGAAATGGCCAGACTGTTTTCCAAAGTGGTGATACCATTTTATATTCCCTCCAGCAATGTATGCGATTACTGTTCCTTCACATACTCAGCAACTCTTGGTACTGCCTTTTTAATTTTAGCCATTTCAATGGTATGAAATGGCTAAAATTCATACCATATTAATGCATATTTAATATGCATTAAATTTAATATGCATTAAATTTCATTGTGGTTTTAATATGCATTTCCCTAATGATGTTGAACATCTCTCATGTGCTTATTTGACATTCATGTAACTTGTTTGATGAACAAGCTATTCGGTTATTTGACCTTTTTAAATTTGTTTTTTTCTTTTGCGGTATCAGGGATTGAACCCCATGGGCATTCTACCTCCGAGCTACACCCCCGGCCCTATTTTTTTTTATATACTTTATTTTGAAACCAGGTCTCATGAAGTTGTGGAGAACCTCACTAAGTAGCTGAGGCTGGCCGCGAACCCGTATCCTCCGGTCTCCGCCTTCCAAGTACTGGGATTACAAGCGTGCTCCACCACGCCCAGCTAAAAATGTGTTTTTTAAAATTAAAATTTAAGGGCTTTTTATATATTCTAGAAACAAGTCAATTATTAACTATATGACTTACAAGGATTTTCTCTCCCAATACATGTTATATCTTTTCATTTACTTAATAGTGTATTTTAAAAAATATAAGTTCCTAATTTTTGTGAAGTCCAATTTGTTCTCCAATGGATTGTACTTTTCATGTATAAGAAATCTTTGACCAACCTAAGGTTGTAAAGATCTCTTCCTACGTTTTCTTCTGGAAGTTGTATAGTTTTAGGTTTATAGTTAGGTCTATGATCTACTGTGAGTTAATTTTTGTGTATGTTGAGAGGTATGGGTTAGAGTTCTTTCCCTTTTTTTCATATAGATATTTAATAGTTTCAGCACTATTTTTTGAAAGAGTACTCTTGTCCTACTGAACTTCCTTTATACCTTGGTCAGGAATCAGAAGTTGATTATGTGGGGCTCCATTTCTGTGCTCCCTATTTTGCTCCACTGATCTAGTTGTTAACTTTTGCACTGATACCACTCTGTTTTGATTATTGTAGCTTTAAAATAAGTCTCGAAATCAGGTACTTCTCCAACTTGGTTCTTTTTTCAAAGGTGTTTTTAGCTGCTATAGGTCATTTTCCTTTCCATTGGAGTTTTGAATCAGTTTATCAATTTCTATAAAAAGATATGCTAATGTTTTTATTGGGATTGCATTAAATCTATAGATAAATATGGGGAGAGAATTGGCATTTTCATAGCATTGAGTTTTATAACCCATGAGCATGATCTATCTTTTCATTTCTTTGGGTCTTCTTTAACTTCTCTCAATGATGTTTTGTAGTTTTCAGTCTTGAACATCTTTTGTCAGAGTTATCACCAAGTATTTAATATTTTTATGTGATTGTCAAAGGTATTATTTTTAAACTTCAATTTCTGATTATTCATTATTAGGATAAAAGGTTTTCTTAATTTATAAATTTTCCTAATCACTGGCGACTGTTGGAAGATTAAATATTGGAATTCATTAAAACATCCTGCAGAGCCTGAGAACTTTTATCTATGAAGGCTCTTATTCCAGTCCAAAATGATTGCTTGGAGTTACATATAGTAGGCATGGAAGCTATTAAAAGATGGAAATGTTTGAAACACTGGTAATCTATTTGATTTACCAGAACTTAGGGTGGGATTCCCGAAAGAGCGTCTAATTTTCTACCATAGCAGCAGCAAATTCTTTACCTGGCTTCTTGCCATGTAGGAATAATCATTAATATCATTTGAAAAATCTACATTGATAGAAAACAGGTACACATTATGTTAGGGATTAAACCCTCCTGCTGATTTCTTCAGTAGTGAATGTGCCTACGGTTGATTTAAAGGTACAAATAATTTACAAAAGTAGCTATTTTGAAGAAAATTCCCGGGAAAGTACTGTCATACCATCTATTATACTGGACTCAGTGACAGCTGGCCAAAAGCATCCCATAGCTAATTGTGACCTATTGAAGCTAATGCCAAACCCACCAGGCATCGAATTTGGATTCTGCATTTGTCTGACTGAGCCGTAAGGAATGACTCATTGCAATGACATGCCATGGGGCAATGAAAATTCTAAAGTTCATCTGCAGAAGGTGCCAAAGTGCCATCGACTGATAGCTGGAATATCAAATTCCGTACGGCTACATGACCAGTACAAGAAACCAAGTGCAAACAGAACTACAAAACTCACAAATTTCAAATGAAGTGGTTTAATTGTATCGGTGATATTTTGTTGAAGTAAAGCAGCACTCCCACTGTGAATGCCATTTTGCCTGTTTCAGGGTGTTTCATACTCTTCTGAGTGTGGAAGCCTGTGTTGCTCTGGCCCTTGTTAACTCCCTCTCCGAACTTTGCTCGTTAGCCTATGTCAGTTAAAGTGGTATTGCTTGACAGCAGTCCTACAGCGAACACAAAAACAGGGCTCTGAAATCAGGACAGTGTTAGGTTATGAGTAAAACAGATGATCTCCACTCTGTGGATTTTGAGAAAAGGCCCAAAGGCCCTTCATTATTCATATTTGCAGGCAACAGATATTTATTGAGGGCTTGGCAAATGCCCCAGAAGCACTGATTTGGGGGCTGTGAATGTATTCATGGACAGGACAAAGTCCTTATCCTTATGGTGACTACATTCATTCCAGTAAGGTAGACAGACAATGAGCAATAGCAGGTAATAGTTATCGAATGCTCGTATGATTCCAGGTACCAGTCTAAGCACTTCAACAGTTTTAACTCATTACATTCTTATAACAGTGCTTTCAAAGTAAGGACTGTTTCCATCGCCACCACTTCACAGATGGAGAAGTTTATGGTGCATTCATAATTTGTCTAGGATCATATCACAAGAAAGCAGCAGAGTCAGGATTTGAACCCAGAGCCCTACATTCTATTGCCTCTTAGTCTCCTAGAGGAATACATCTATAATGTTGAGTAGTGATATGTGCTCTGCAGAAAAATAAAGCTAGACAGGAGATAACAGAATAGTAGGAAGTGCTCATTTTAGGTGGGATTGTTGGAGAAGGTGTATTAGTTAGCTAGAGCTACTATAACAAAATACCACGGACTGAGTCGCTTACATAGCAGAAATGTATGTTTTCACAGTTCTGGTGGCTGGAAGTTCAAGATCAGGATGCCAGCAGGGTTGGTTTCTGGTAAGGCCTCCCTCCGTGGCTTGCAGACAGCCTCCTTCTCACTGTCCTTACGAGGTCTTACTCCTTTGTGCACATGCTTCTGGCATCTCTTCATCTTCTAAGGACACCATCCTATCAGATTAGTGCTCTGATGACCTCAGCAAACCTTAATTACCTCACTCAAGGTCTTATCCCCAAATACAGTCACTTTGGGAGTAGGGCTTCAACATAGGAATTTGGGAGGGGGTCACAATTCAGTCCTTTTTGTCAGGAGGACCTCGGGAGATTGGGTCTGCAGAATACCCTTCTGGGTCTGGAATGCTATGTAACAGACACTCTGAACATGTGAGTTGGGGGTTCTTATGTAGGAATGGGTGGGTAGGGAACCAATTATATTGAGACATTACCATCTTAAGGGTTTTATTGTCTTGTGTTCTTGTTTTCGTAAATTTTGCTAGCATAGCCTGGTCCCCCAAATTCACGAAGCATCCATTTTGTCTCATTGCTCACGACCTTTTCTAGTGTCTGCTCATCCCAGTTGGCAGTTATTTTGTTCATAGGAAAATGACCATTGGAACCTGACTACCTGAACACAAATATCTTGTCATTCTGTCCAATCTGTGCTGGGGATACACATTAGATGTTCATTATCAATAGGCTGTGGCAGGGATAGTAGCTCTTGGGAATAGCCCAAGGGAGTTTGCACCTGGGTCTGTAGAAAGAGGAGGGTGCTTTGATACAACAAGAAGTTATTTGTTGTTTGAACTGATTGGAGTACCAGATATGTTCTGTCTTACCAGATAAGTTCCACTTTTTCTTTTCTTTTATTATTTTATTACTGTGGTTCAGGGGAGTGAACCCAGGTACATTCTACCTCTGAGCTATACCCCCAACCCTGTTTTTTTTTTTTAATTTTGAAACAGGGTCTCACTAAGTTGTGGAGAGCCTCGCTAAATTGCTGAGGCTAGCCTTGAACCTGTGATCCTCCTGTCTCAGCCTCCCAAGTACTGGGATTACAAGTGTACACTACCACAGTGGGCTCAGGTAAGTTCTACTTTATTCAGGTTTTCTCTCCCTTTGCTCAGTAGCTTTTGGCAAATGGACATATTTATAAAATAACAGATGAGAACAGAGGCTGATCCATGAAGTCAATGAAATTTAAATTTTGGTGCCCCCATTTGCATGGCCCCTTCCAAGACCCAGGGAGCGATGCTGGGAACATGTACACGTGGTCATAGATTTTGTAAAGTTTACAAAAGAAAGCTATATTAACTGAAATTAGTACTCTGTTTCTTTCCACTCCGGCTTCCAGTCTGTCACATTCCTAGTGAAAAAGAGTGTTGGAGTGGCGATGGACATACGTGGGACCGGTCTGTCTGGTGGGAGGATGAGTTGGGGATATATTTAATTCAGGTCAGTGGAATGTTTATGTGGTTTGCAGTCATTTCTGCATATCATTAAGTTGTAGTTAGCTGTCCTGATGTAGGAATGGCTTCCAGAAATACTCTGGGAGTTGTGACTCAAAGGTGCAGGGGCAAAAGATCACATTGCAATATGAACATGCCCTTAGCACTTGCCTTCAGAAATATGGAGAGAGTGGGGAGGAAAAAGTTTGAAATGCATGGAGTCAGAAGCTACTCTAGAAAAGGCCTCCAGACATCATATGTAAAATGATAAGCGGAAGATTTGATTCTCTTTGGAACTTGGTGAAAATGGAGGTTCTCTCCTGAGGTATAAACAATTAGAAACACAAGTACACATTTTTGTGCAGATTGTGTAAAATAGAATTTGTCAGAACTCCTGTGTTTGAAGGCAAAACCTGGTAACAGTAGCACTGCAATAGCAAGTATATCGCTGTATGACGTTGAGGGGTTTATGCATGCCATGCAATTGGATTACACTTCAGCATGACAATAACAGCTGTGCCCATCGGTCCTGACAAAGTACGGTAGTTCTGGAAAAAAAGAGCATCGGATATTTTCACTTGACAGAGGGACTGGAGAAATGAGTGTTCCAGTAACAAAACTATATGTATTATGACATTTCAATGGTGCTCTGTAAAGAGCAATTTAATTATACAGTTATATAGTTCAGTACCACATAAGCAATTTAAAATAAATTTAATTCCTCTTGTGAATGCCTTTCTTTTGGATTAATTTTTGTGTTTTTCAAAATTATTGATCACAACAAAGTTCAAATATAATGAAAGGGAAGTTTCCTAGTGGAAGCCAAAAACCAATACTGAAAGATTGCCAGGAGCTCCAGAATGTTAAAAGAAAAACAAAAGTGATTTGTTAGCTTTTTAAAATTGTTCTTTGTTGTTGTTTTTGTTTTCAGTGTAGGCAAATTTTCACTTTCACACAGAATTTTGGTTTTGCAATTTTTCTCTGAAAAAGGACCCTTCTCCAAATATATACCCACAACTTAGATCTGCTGTCATATAAGAATAGGAAATTTCCGGAATAATAAATCCTGAAAGAAGTAGCTGACTCTTGCAGCTTGTTTTGTGATCTCTCGTTCTCTAGTCTGTGCCTCGTGCTATAATTTTGGGAGGACGCTGACCTCTTCTAATTGGTCTCTCTGGCTATTTGGAAGCTCTGGAAAGCATTGTCAATTTAGTTTAGTATGCCCCTGCCAGAGGGTCATCCAGCAAAGACGGTGATATTCAATATGGAAAGGGGTGTAGGAGTAATGGCAGGAACTCCATGGAATATGTCAGAGAGGAGCGCCAACTGAGCAGGCATTAAATTTAATTTAGATACCAGCAGTGGGTTTGATGTTTTACTTTCTAATTGAGGCTTAACCTTTTTTTCTACAGTATTATTCCTAAATATATGTCACACAGAAGGTAATTCGACATGATGCAATTGCCTATAAAGGGAAATATAAATTAGGATGCTAAAGAAAAATAAAATCTTATTTCCCTTTGCCTTTGGAAAGAAATCCTTGTGACTTCTGCAGTACCTGACAGTAAATCCCCAGCGCTGGTCTAGGCCTGCCTGCTTGCAGATGACTGACACATCCGCGGGTTTGCAGGAGGCCTGCTTGCTGTCCTAGGGCTGCCGGTCAGAGAAGCATTGCTGCAATATAGGCTTCATCCTCTCATTAGCAAAGTAAGTCCAGCACACGAGCCTGTGTTATTCACTAGGGTAACCTACTAGGCCATCCCTAAGATTTTTTTGTTGTTGTTGTTGCCAAAGTAGTAACAGAAAAATAACAGCTGTTTGTATAAAGAAACTAGGAGCTCATTTGCGAGGCTCCTGGAGGCAAAAGAGATTAATGCATGTTGTCAGTTCTACAGGTTTAATTTGACTTGCGCTAAAATAGCATCAGTATACATCTCCCCTTGCCATTCATTCCCCTGAATGCTGATTAATTTACTCTCATTTCACCCTGAATGCTGCCAGGCAGTAATGAGTTGTAGCCATCTGGCAGTCCTATTTTTTCTTCCCCACTCCCCTAAAAAGCAGCAGAGACAGGGACATTGTTTCCACGGGCTTCTCTCCAGCTGCCCAGAGTTTCCCCGCCCTCCTCTTGGGGAACGCAGGGCAGATGTCGGTTCAGACAGTGGATTCCTGAACCCGCACACAGTTTTCATGTTGTAGTCAATGAGCAGAAGCCTCCTCCATTTCAGAATTGGGAGGGATGGATAACAGAGTCTGTATGTCAGAATTCACAGTTGAGCCTTGTAGAAAAAGAGATTTGCAAAGTACAGCTACTGCTGTAAAGTGGTGTTTTATAGATACATAATAATACAAAGTACACAGAGATAAGGGTCTTTATAGACACGTGAAGCAATACTGTTAATATTGTCTTAACTCTTAAAACCATCTTGTCTCAGTAATTGCTTCCATGTATACTTCTTTCTTTTCATATTTTCAGAGTAATCAGATATATCAACTCATTATAGGTAAAAGAATAATAAAACTGACATAAAGCCTGATTCTATTTCAAGGATAATGCTTTGTATAAATTAACTTTATTGCTGGGCAGGGTGGTGCATGCCTGTAATCTCAGTACTTGGGAGGCTGAGACAGGAGGATCACAGGTTCAAGATTAGCCTCAGCATTTTAGCAAGACTCTCAGCAACCTAGCTAGACCCTGTTTCAAAACAAAACAACAACAAAAAATGGCTGGGGGTATAGCTCAGAGGTAGAATACCTCTAGGTTCAATCCCCAGTACCCCGCCCCCAAATTAACTTCATTTATGTACAGTAAAATTCATTCATCTTTCTATATTACCATGAGTTTTGACACATTTATACACTCATATAATCACCACCATGCTCAAGATAGAGAATATTTTTATCATCCCCCAAAATTGCCCTTGTGCCAGGGCAAGGACAGCCCTCCCAGTAAATCTTCCCCACCCCTGGTGACAGGCAGACTCCAGTGTTTTGTCCATGTAGATTAAACTGATCTTTTCTGGAGTTTCATAGAAATGGAATCATTCTCATAGAATGTATACTGTTGTGTATGTTTTTTTTTGCTTATCATATTTTATCTATGCTGCTGCATTTTTAGTAATTAAGTCCCCTTTTTTGCTGAGTAGTATTTCACTTCATAGATTCTGTATTACTAAGGATTTGCCACCATTTGTTTATCCGCTCACTTACTGACAGACATTTGATTTCCAGCTGCTACGAATCACTTTATGCTAAGTGAAATAAACCAAGAATAGCATGACATATACCTCTTGTTATCACTTACATACAGAATCTAAAAAAAAGTCAAACTCCTAGAAGCAGTGAATAGAATGGTGGTTTCTAGGAGCTGGGGTTTGGACAAAATGGGGAAATTGTCAGTTAAAGGGTACAAGCTTTCAGCTATGATTGAGTTCTGGGGACTTCATGGTAGCTGTAAATAACAATAATGTACTGTGTGCTTCCAATTTATTACGAGCGTAGATCTTAAGTGTTCTCACTATACACACGACCACACAGGCTAATTATGGGAGGCGATGGATATGTTAATTAGCTAGATCATGGGAATCATTTCACAGTGTATATGAATATCAAATCATCATGCTACACACCTCAAATGCATACAATTTTTCTTTGTCAATCTTACCTCAGGAAAGCTAGAAGGAAAAAAACAGCACTTTATTAGGGTCGTCTAAATCTCAGTTGCATAGTTATTTCTTATAGCAAAAAGCTCAGTGAAACTCAAAGGTAGAAAAGGAGGTAAAGGATGTTTCTTTCATGGCTCACATTGAGGTGGGGTGAGGCCGTGCGAGGGCAGAGTCAGGGCACTGAAGAGGCTTTGGCTGGTGACTTCCATCTGTGGTGCGTTTTGGTTGGCGAAGACCCAAAGCAAACACCACCCTTGCCTAGTGGATGAACATGTCCCTTCTCAGAGGCTGGCAGAAAAGAGGAAGGCAGGGACTGCGGGCTGTCAGGGGGAAAGACAAGGATGCCAGAAAGTACCAGAGGAGTGGCAGAAAAGACCACACGTTGAGTCTCTGTGAACTAATTACTCTCAAATCTTGAATTTCTCACCCACCATGAAATTCAATTTTGGTGAGATAAGTATATTGTTTACCCATTGACCACGGAACTTGATGACTTTGGAGCCATTTCTCAAATGACATGCAGAGAAGGAAATGGAACGCCACCACTTATTGAACAACCTCATCTGCTAGCTAGGTTAGGTGCTTCCGCATATACTGTCTCATTTAAAGGAACTCTTAAGTGCTTTCATTTGACCTGAAGAGGAGAATGCTGTAATTGGCCAAAAGCAGTAGTTGGATGCTTCTGTTACAGATTTCGCTTCATGGAAGTAATACCTGTCACCGAGGCTTGAGTGAGTTCTTTTGAGCCGCTAATCAACCGTGAGTGAATGTTGGTCTTAAGCGAATGACTGAATGACTTCATTCGTTAGTGTGTGTTTCTGTCTTTCCACCTCCTGATGTTCTGTTTTCTTTCCCCCTGCTGGTTTTCTTCATCTGCTTTGTCCTTTTCTTTTTTCTTTTTGGTTAGCAACATGTGTCAGTAACCTGCTTTTTCCCCCACGCCCTCAGACCTCCTTTATTGTGTAGCACTCTCCTTTAATCAGGACCTCATCAGACACACACACTGTTCTCCGGGGTTCTTATTTAATGGGCAACAATCAATGACAGTAAGAGAGAACTATTCTGCAATTATTTTTTGCATATTTTTCAATCTTGATTTTTAACTGGGAAATATCTTCACAGAAAAAGAGAGTTCTTTGTCTTATATGACCTCTTGGTTTATTATTCTTGTTAAAACTGAGTGTTGCTAAAGGATATTCATCTGGGAGTATTGAGTGAAGAATATAAGGAAAGAATAGAATGTTTGCTATTGGTATTGACGTAATCTATATTAAATAGAAAAAAATATAAGGTGCTGCTCGGCTTACATATGCAATGGAGGGCCTGGCCTGGAAGCCTGTAGGAGCCAATATGTCAAGAAATGCTGTTTTGAGTCTTGTGACTTGGCAGGTGCAGCACAGACTTGCACTGAACCTCCAATGGACAAATATGTAGCACTTATATACAAATATTAAGTATTCCCAGATAGAGCAAGGTGTGGTGTCTCATGCCAGTAATCCCAGGTGTCAGAAGTAAATTTCTGTGGCATCATAAAAAAAGACACATATTTGAAAGCAGTTCGGCAAGGCGAATTTTACTTTTTGCAAAAAGGGATCCTGCCACCAGTGGGTCAGGGTGCAGGAACAACATGGCAGAAAACTGCGGGCCAGTTCATTTTCAGTGTGGGGTTTCTGTACTGTGCTCCTATTGGTGGGAACACAGCCTCACAATCTTTACACCATTGGCTGAAGGGGATGCCGGGGGAGGGGTTGGCATGCACAATTTCCAGGAAATGTTATCTTCACAAAAATAGGAGCACAGACAAGGTTATACAATGGCAGTTGGACAAATGAAGCCCGAGTCAAGCTATTCCTTTGATAGAAAAGATGTAATTATATTTTCACACAGAGACTCAGGAGGCTGAGGCAGGAAGATCACAAGTTCCAGGCTAGCCTGGGCAACTTAGTGAGACCCTGTCTTAAAATAAGGAAGAAAAAGGTCTGGGAATGTTGCTCAGTGGTAAAGTGACCCTGTATTCTCTCCCTAGTACCCCCCCCCCACACAGTACCCCCAGATGCAAAGTCATCGCTTTAAACTTTGTGATATTGAAATCCCTGGGAAGCTCAACTACAGGATTACTAAAATACTCATCTCTGGTTATTTGTGAAGGATAATTTGCTTTCATTTATTTACTTGTTTACATTCAGATCTTTGTGTGTCCACGTTCCAAAGGTGATACCGCCAGTCTCTAGAAGTAGACAAAGACACATGATGTAAATGCAGAGTATGATAAAAGTATTGTATAAGCTAGAGTATGAAGGGGCGTGTTGAGCATGCCTGTTTATTTTCTGTAATTCTTTGAGATATTGGAGCCTCACTGACCCTGGAAGACTGCTCTTCCCAGGACTAGCCGAAGCGTAGATGTAATAAACAACTGGCCCCAGGGAGTGTGAATTTCATACGCAAGCTAACCATTCCAGATCCTATAGCTCAACCCTTCTATTGGGTTCTTATAAGCAAGGCCAATACTCTCCTGCTCTAAGCACCCCGGTGCCAGGTGCTAGACAACTAGAGCCAGCTCCCATACCCCAGAGTTTGCTGAAATTATTCAGACTCTCCAACCCCAAACCTGCTTACCTTGCCTCCTCACCTTGGGGCCCACAGTGTCTCCTTGCCTCCTGATCTACCCTGGTGCTTTTCCATGTGACTCTGCAGGGCAGTTTGCCCCACCTTGGAGGAACTGTAACAAACTATCTTTTCAATGGCAGCCCACTCCTGATCTGTTGGCCTTACCATTCCTGGACAATATTAAATCCTGCATTTTAGAACAAAAGGGATATATAGCCTGTGTCGTTGGAGAAGATGTCCCCCCACACACAAAAAAATCCAGAGTTGGGAAGGACCTTGAGTGTAGGGTGACTGTGATGTTAAAAGATGTGGGAGAGGGGAAAGGAGGTGACCCTGGCAACAGCACATATGAAAGCAAAAGTGTGGCATGCTAAGGGCACAGTGAATGCATAGGCTGGAGTGAGGGTAGGAAGGGGGAGGCAGGAGGTAAAGATGGAAAGAGCAGTTGGGTTGGACTGCCAAGGGTGTTGTTGGGCCTGCTAAAAGCTGGACTTTCTCCTGTCAGTTGAACAGGCAACAGATGTTTTAATCATGGTGGTAGCATAAGCAGGGAAATGTGACTGAAAGACAACTCTGGCAGCCGCGTGAAGGACGACTGTTGAGTCAAGACTAGAACCTGGGAGGCTAGTTCAAGGTTGTCTCGAAAGTTCCATTATAAATGGGAAAACCGGCGAGATGAAGATCTTGCAGGCCCATTGGAACAGAATCAGGAAGAATGTGTGAACCTCTGTGTTCTCCTGTGTGTTGTCGGCTGTCATGGCGTACCTCCTGGCTTTGGAGAAGGCTACCCCGAAGAGGGTGGTGGGTGGGTTAGGGTACTTGTAAGGCTCTTACACATTCCTTGAGTAGATTCTGTGTTGTCCTCATTGGCAACTAAATTTGCAAATTCATGACAACCATTTACATGAGTAAAGTGATTTAGAAAGGTTGATATATTAGGATCCAAGGGGGGGAGGGAGCGTTTTACATTTTGCATGATCTTAACTCTTATGCAAGACATTCTTTTCTTCCCTTGTTTTTCTCCTTTTATTTCTCATCCTCCTTTTTGTTCTTCCTCCCTCATCCTGAAAGTATGAATTATATTCCCATATTTGTTTGCTTTAGAAAACATTGTGTTGTTTTTGAAGTAGAAACCATTTGATCCGTGAATATTTGATCACTTCAATACTGCCTCCTTCAAAGCCAAAAGCATTTCACAGCCAAGAAAGGGTTTTGGATGTCTTGATGACAGATCTTTAGGATGGTCTACTTTTATAAGTGTAGCATCAGGTGCCACAACTAGAAAAAGAAAGATTGATGAATAATGATCATGGTTTGTCAACAGGAGGGGAGCATACACAGCGGAGTAATTTAATTCTTCTCACTGTCAACTTGTCTTATTCAACAGTTTCCTGGCTGAAGATGGGCTTATTAGGTACTTTGTTATAGTGCACAGAAAATGACATACTGGATTATTCACACCAGTGCTGAAAATTGATTTTATTTCTCCTACTTGCTGAATTACAAACTAATGAAATTTGACTGTTATACAACTGTAACTGTTGTCAAATAGCTTTACAATGATCAGAGCTGGACTATTGAAAAACAAGCCAATATATTATGGTTCTTTAATATTCGACACATTTTTCTGTCTCTGTTTGCTTTTCTTTGACCTTCCCCAATTATGGTCTCTTTCTTCATCAGCAATATACCAAACAGGTAATAAGGATTTTCCTCATGAGATTTTTCTTTTTTTAAAGCAAGACATTCAGCCAGGTATAGTGGCATATTCCTGTAATCCCAGTACTTGGGAGACTGAGACAAGATTGCAGTTTTGAGATCCTGTTTCAAAAGAAAAAATAAACTAAGGCTGAGAGTGTAGCTCAGAGGTAGCATGCCCCTGGGTGCAATCCTCAGTACCACAAAAAAAAAGTGAGGCATTCAATATTGATATTATGCATGTGATAGTACAAATGGTTTCTTTCTGAAAGGTTAGAAAGAATTGGCCACTTTCTCTTTTAGATTGAAGTAAGGCAATGAAGCACAAACCCCTGCACACTATTTTGTGCTGTCTGTGGTTATTCCTGTTCAAGTGCAAAGTGTACACCTCTGGAATAGTGACTGCGGTGGCAGAGGCTTTGGAATGACCTAAGCAAAAATTCCTGCGAGACACTTTGCTCCTTTGTTAACTGCAGAATCAACAGATCTTGAGCTTGCTTGCCAGTTGCTCTACTTGTCTGATTTTGACTTATTCTTGATAGCAATTATGCATTGCAGACCGCACCTATGTGGACACTATACCTCATGTCATGGGGCTTGCTGACCTTCAGCAGAACAGAGGTTTGACTAAATAAAGAATTCTTCATAATGTGATAAAGTCCTTGGAGGGACTGATTTGAGATGCTTTGGGATACACAGTACATGGTCCATGTAATGTGTAATGAAGATAGTTGTCACGGTCAGTAATCCTGGTAAATTACAGGATATTGCAGAGAGAAAAGCCTATGGCCTGCTTCTGTGACTTGACTGTTAATCTTTGGGCCTTTTTGGATCCGTAAGCCTTATGAGGTTACTCTAAGTTAACTATATATTTGACCAGAAACATTTTAAGGCATGGTTTTTCCATCTGTCTGGGTGTTTATTTATATGCAGGAAATTATTTATGATTTGTATACACAATGCAAAACCAAATACAGACTATGAATCAAGGGTATAGCGTCTTGCACATGCCTAACATAGTTCTAAAAAAATACTTGTCAAATGGAAATAGATTTGAAACATGACAGATATAAAAATAGAAAAGGATTAGTCTCTTGAGTCAATAAATGACATCTCTCTGGGTTGAAATTTCCATGAGTCTACAGCTGTTGGACAAAATTAACTCTCTGGAGGAAATCTACCTGTAGCGTTGTGTACATATGACTTACTGATGGATGAAACCTTAATTGTCTAAATGCTACAAGGAAGCAGCATATCTCAAATGTTCCCATTGTAAAGTCATCAGTAAATGCAAGCATTTTAGCATTTTCTGAAAGCATGTTAAAGAAGACAGGGGCCATCACAATTATACATAAATAAGGAGTACATGTTTGTAAGCATCAAGCTATGGTCAGAGGAGACTGGGATAAAAAAAACTCAAGACACTTCACAAAAGAAGAAATACAAATGGCCAATAAATACATGAAAAAATGTTCAACATCATTAGCAATCAGGGAGTTGCAAATCAAAACTACACTGAGATTCCATTTAACCCCAATCAGAATGGCAATCATGGAGAAGTCAAACAACAATAAATGCTGGCGAGGATGTGGGGAAATAGGAACTCTTCTACACTGTTGGTGGGATAGCAAATTAGTCTAGCCATTATGGAGATCAGTGTGGAGATTCCTCAGAAAATTGGGAACGGATCCACCATATGATCCAGCTATACCACTCCTGGGTATCTTTCCAAAGGGACTGAAATCAGAAAATTATAGTAATATATGCATATCCGTATTTATAGCAGCATAATTCACAATAGCTAAATTATGGAACCAACCTAGGTATCCATCAACAGATGAATGGATTACAAAATTATGGGATACACACACAATGAAATTCTATTCAGCAATCAAGAAGAACAAAGTAATGTCATTTGCAGGAAAATGAATGGACCTGGAGAACATTATACTAAGTGAGATTAGCCAGTCACAGAAAGTAAACGGTCATATGTTTTCTCTCATATGAGGAAACTAGGGAGTAATCAGGATACCAGACAGACTTCAGATAATGGAGGAGAAACTTCAGTGGAGCCAGGGAGGTGGTCTAGGGAAAGGGCAGAGGAAGAGGGAGGATCAATGAAGGAATCGCTTTCTTTGACATTATATACATATGTGAGAATACCAGTGTCAATCTCATTACCCTGTATGGGGGAGGGGAAGGAGCCAGGGGAAAGCTCACCAAGTGCTGTGTGCATGTATGTCACTATCACTATGAACTACATTATGATGTGAGACTATAATGTACCAATAAAAATATTAAACAAAAGAACTTTTAAGATTATCTAGTTCAACTATGTCATTAGATGAGAGTTCTGAGAGACAGAGAGGGGGCTTCTTTTCTGGTATTAAGTCTATAATGTCTTTCTTTCTTTCATCAATTCATTTACTGCTATGGTTAGATATAGAATGGCCCCGGAAGAGTTCATGTATTAATGTTCAGAGTTGAAGTAATTAAGTCAATGGGGTTGTAATCTCATCAGTAGATAAATCCATTGTAATGGATTTACTGGTTGGTAACCTAGGCAGGTGGGGTGTGGCTGGAGAAGGTGGGTCACTAGGAGTGTGGCCTTAGGGACTGTGCTTTTGTCTTTGAATCCCCTTGCTGCTTGCTCTCTTGCTTCCAGCCTCCATGATGGGAGAGCAGATCCTTACTCTTTCCCTCTCTCTGCTTCCTGCTGTCATGCCCTGAGCTCCTCAGATTCAGCCTCACCTGGACTGAACCCTGGAATCTCAAAAAAACCCAAACAAAACAAAACAAAAACCTGTGAGCAAATAAATATTCCTTTCTCTCTAAGTTGTATGGTCAGGTTTATTGAGTCTAACAATGAGAATGTTGACCGAGACACTCCATAAATATTTTTGAATGTCTACTGTTTGCCAATCATTATCTAATGTCTTAAAGTAATGAAGAAGATAGATTTTTTTTCTTTTTTTTAACCTTATCAAGAATCTGGAAAGGGGAGAATTGGAGAGAAATAATTTTATTATGATAATTACAGAGTGCTTTACAATTTTCCAAATATTTTTCATAGCCAATTCTATTTGACCATGACAGACGACTTTTGGTTTTGAGCACTAAACTCAGTATTTCTTTAGATGTTACTTGGTGAGAGCATTTTCTGAATGACAGACCTATGTCCATGAGCATCCTGTTAGTCAGCTTTCTGTCACTGTGACAAAATACCTGAGAAAAATAACTTAAAGGAGGAAAGATTTGTTTGGCTCATTGTTTCAGAGGTTCCAGCCCATGGTTGGCTGGCTCCATTGTTTCTGGGCCTGTGGTAAAGTAGTACATCGTGGAGGAAGATGGTATCTAGGAGAGAGAGGGGGAGAGGGAAATGGAGAGAGAGAGAGAGAGAGACAGACAGACAGACAGACAGACACCAGGGACAAAATAAATCCTTCAGAGGCACACCATAGATGGTCTACTTCCTTCAACTAGTTCCCAACTCCCAATGTTTCTGCCACCTCCCAACAGTACAGTTGACTGGGGACCTTCAAACCGTCAACACAGGAGCCTTTAGGGAACATTCCAGATCCAAACTATGACAAGTATCTTTCTATCTGAGAATGATCTGAGAAGGATCATTTATCTATTTGATGAATAGTATTTATCAAATACTATTCATCAAATAGTATTTGAAATCATGCAAGACCAGTGGAATTTAACACATTATTCTTTTCTGGTACCAACCAGACTTATATAAATTGAGGCAGCATGCATTATTTCTCTGTGAATCAGTTCACCATTGAGGATTGAAATATTTTTCCAGGAATGCATCTCTAATAGTAATCTTTCAGTCTCCAAGGCGATTCTCACAATGCAAATCACCCACACAGGTAGCAGGGGCTGGCCACACAGATCAGCAAGGCCAGTTTTACTCCTGGATGGGTTAAATATTTAACCTTTTACCATCCAAATGGATTTTCTGACTGGCTATGGAATGTCCTAACTAAAGATTTTAGGGTGTCCAGAAATGAGTCATGATCTATAACTTGTTGCCCCATAAGCAATGATCAGATGATGTAATTAAAACCTAATTGAGATGTTCCATGGCTGAACTATAGCAAATGGTGCATGTTTGGGGATTAGCTCCCCAATTGCTTGGGCAGAGAGGATTGATGAGGACCAGGCTCCAGAGGCATAATGCTTTTGCTGATCTCCTGGACTCCTATTGCTGTGGTTTGGAGGACCTTGTGATTGAGGAGAGGAGACAAGTAAGTCATTTATTGCACCGAGTGTTTTTGCTTAAAGGAGGGACACTTCCCATAGTCAGTGGACTGGGGAGAAGACGACTGAGAGGCTTTCTGAAGGATCCCACCTGAGCGGAGTCCTGAGGGATGCTTGGAAGTGGCCAGGTGAGGAGCAGTGGGGAGGCCGTGCCATGCAGAGGAAGCCATCTGAGCAAAGTCATGGAGTACAACACAGGAAGTGGCTTTGGGGGCTAAAATGTGCGGTTTGCAAAGTGGGAAATGTGGGTGAGGATAGGGGCTGACTCTAGAAATGCATGAAGAACCCATGGAAATAGACCCAGCTTGACTTGAGATGGGAGGTAGGCATGGAGGACGGGGCCCCCTCGGCCCCTGGGGACCTTGACCCCATGTACATGGTGGTTGTCAGCAGTTACGATGGAAAGGGGAGATGCCCTCTGAACAGCTCTTCTTACTGTTTGTCAAACTTTGCAGTAACCAATTTCAGAAAGAACAAGGCCAAAGCAGTTTATTTAAAAATTGACACAGGAAATCAGGAGCAGCCTTTTTGCCTACCCCAAGACTCCTAACTAAATGTATGTTTGAGAAGGGCCCCTGGGTGCCTCTGCACAGACTCTGCACTGCATATTTCCAGAAGGTGCCGTGCAGTAGACTGCGATACAAACGAAGGTCCCTGGCACTGAGTACTGCAATCGCTCCTTTTTGGAACAAAACGGACTTCAACATGAGGAGAAAAAAATTAGGCACAGAATTTCTAGCGTTTTGATTTCTTTCAAAACTTCAAAATGTACCTCTTAACATTGCTAACTAGTAGACAGAGACAGAACCATTTCATACACTTTGTCTCATCAGCTCACTTTCCTCAGTAAAATGGTGCTATCGTCTAAGATGCTCTGCAGAAACCATGGTTTAGAAGAGTCTGTCTATATTTATGGGCATTGATGTGGTTTTTATTGTTCATAGGTATAGGAGTTATATAGATCAGATAAAATCAAAGCACATTTTTCTCTTCTCTTTTTTCCCTCTTCTCTCCCCCCCGCAAAGTTGAGAATTTATAGGGTATCTATTTAAAAATACCAAATGTGGTGTCTCAAGACCATTCAGTCTGCTTTGGAAGTATAGCCGTATTTCAAATGTGGGCTGTGTCGCTGTAAGGAAATGTCACAGGAAGGATACTTGATCCAGGTGTGCAAGGCTGACTCCTGAGGCTGACTGCTGAAGGTCCCGTTGTGCGCCAGGAGCTTCGGGGCTCACGGTTATGTCCTTGTGCAGATGGTGGATCTTCATTTCTTCTGCAAGGGAAACTGTGTGGAGGGCTTGTGGTGTCAGGTGAGTACTTTGCATAAGAGACGTTGCTGGGCAAGGCTTCTCTTTCCACGGTCACCCACCTCCCTTGTGGCTATCCTCTGGGTGAGCAGGGCAGTCCCCTCTCTCAGAACCGTCCTCTGAGGAGCCACATGAAAGGCCAGCTGTCTTCTGGGTCACTTTGTTTCTTTGACAGGACACACTTTTGAATGCTTTTTCGAAACAAGGAGACATTCTCCTCCTTTCTTCATGTTTCAGTTTAATTCCCCTCATTGTCCTGTTCAAAGTGAAGAATGTTCCCTTGGCCCAGTTTTCCTTGTACTGCTGACAGGATGAGAGGCGCAGAGGCGTTTGACTGCGAACCCAGACGTTCCCCTGCCCCCGTGCCGACTGGAGGACCGTTCATCTTCCTCCCTCCTCTCAGAGGGATGGGGGCTAAGTGACATTTTAAATTTAGCTCGCTTTGATTTATGAATGGGCTTTATTTTTTCACCTTTAATAAATGCGTTAATGCCATTTTTCTGTCAGAGTTCTGGCAAGCCCTTCTAGTCATTGATATGCAGTTTTCCTAGATTTTGTGGGGGTAGCGGGGGGAGGGTGGGGAGGAGGCACATATATGTGGTTGTGTGTGGGAATACTTATATACTTTCTATAGATAATAGCACATATCTGTGATAATCAAGTTAGGAATCACATAAAAGTCAAGCCATGAAGTAACTGAGACTGTACGTAGATGATCAAGACAGAACACTTCTGGTTCCGGCTCCCTGTTCACGCTGAGGCATAAAAGATGGTTTCATACTAACACACCAGGACCTCCTCTAGTGTGTTGTTGTTGTTTGTTTGTTTTTGTGGTACTTGGGATTGAACCCAGGGGCACTCTGCCTCTCAGCTACACCCCCAGCCCTATTTTATTTTTTTTTATTTTGAAACAGGGTCTCACTAAGTTTCTGAGGGCCTAAGTTACTGAGACTGGCCTCAAAACTGCAATCCTCCTGTCTCAGCCTCCCTGTTCTGTGAACTTGTTTCCTCATTCTCTCCCCTAGTTCTCTCCGTTCCAGCCACAGGGCCTCCTCGTTGTTCCAGGGACATGCCAGCTACGCTCCGCCTTGAGGTCTTTCTACTTGCTCTTCCTACTGCTGGGATTCTCTGCCTGGCCAAGTTTGTCATCTCCTTCAAATCCTCACTTAAGGTCACCTTCTCAATGACTCTATCCCTGAATATCTTCCTTTTCTTTTTCTATTTTTCCCCATAAAAGTTACCTATCCTAAACTATTAAGAATGCATGCATTGGGTCTATTATTGCCTGTCTCCCTTGGTAAGATACAAACCTTTCGAAGGCATGGATCTCAACCTGATTGTTCTCACTGATATCTCTTAGGTGGCTAGAATAGCACCTGGAATGTAGTGAGCCCTCAATAAATATTTGTTAAATAAAGGAAACACATGAGCTAGGGATGTCTTTGCTGTCAGTATTCCCTGTATGACCTCCACTCCCTACAAGTATCCTATTCTCCAGCTGGGCGTGGTGGCTCACGCTTGTAATCCCAGTACTTTGGGAGGCGGAAACCGGAGGATCCGGGTTCGAGGCCAGCCTCACCTCTCTCTCTCTCTCTCTCCCTGTCTCGCTCTCTCTCTCTCTACCTAGTGAGGCCCTCCGCAACTTCGTGAGACCCGGTTTCAAAATAAAGTATAAAAAATAGGGCCGGGGGTGTAGCACGGAGGTAAAACGCTCCTGGGTTCAATCCCTGGTACTGCAAAAAAAAAAAAAAAACAAAAAAAAACAAGTATCTTATTCTCCTTGTTTTTGTCATTCCTTTTTACTTTATTTTATTTTTGGGATACTGGGTATTGAACCCAGGGGCATTCTACCTCTGAGCTAAACCCCCAGCCCATTTTATTTTTTATTTTGAAACAGGGTCTCACTAAGTTGTTGAAGGTCTCTCTAAATTGCTGAGGCTATCCTTGAACATGCGATCCTCCCATCTCAGCTTCCTTCCCAAGTACTGGGATTACAGGTATGTATCACTGCACCAGGCTTCCCTTTTATTTTAAATTACTTATTCAGTGTCCATAGTTTCCTTATGGACCTCACATTCCCCTAGCGCAGAAACACATCTATTTTTTATCTCCAATATTTGCATTACATTATTAAAACAATTGATATCCAACTAATTGTTATATGAAGAAATACAGTGTGAGCAATGTTGAATTACAGTGAAGTTTCTTATCTATTTCCTGGATCAGTGTCTTAGTCTGTTTTCTGTTGCTAATAATACAGTACCACAAACTGGGTAGGTTATAAAGAAAAGAGGTTTACTTTGGCTTGTGTTTTTGGAGTCCAAGGTTGAGGGGCTACATCTGTTGATGGTCTTCTTATCTGCAGAGTCCCAAGGTGGTGCAGGGAGTCACAGGGCAAGAGATACGTAGTGTGCATTTGTGTCTTCTGGTCTCTTGTTGGGCCCTCCACCCAGGGCCATGAAAGGGCCTGGTGGATTAACAGAAGCCTACTCTAGAGTACCGGGCCTCTTCCACGTGGCAGTGGCTCAGCATAACAATGGCAAAATGGCGCTGGCAGATGCCGCAGAAGGAGGGTCTGCAGATAACTCCCCCTGACCACAGGAAGGCCGTTATAGGCAGTGATCTCCTTACAACGGGTGCCTTCGCCTATGATAGGTCACAGGGGGGCGGAAACAGCCTTACCTCTTGTGTAATTGGGTCTCAGCTTATCGCCCTGGAATTTCCTTTATGGCCTTTACTTTAAAAGTGCGACTGTTTTTCTAAATAAACGAGATCTTGCTTTGACCTGACTCCCGGCTCCTTGGTGCTGCTGATCGAGCCGTGACACTCGCCACCCTGCTCAGCCCCCACACCACTTTCGGGCTGGTTCCCGACAGTCTCTCTCACTCTTCTTATAAAGCCACCAGTATTCAATCACAGGGGTTCCACCATGATGGCTTTATCTAACCCTAATCACCTCTCAAAGGCTCTACCTCTAAACACCATAGTGGGATTAAGTTTCTACACTTTTAATACCCCACAATGGAGATTAAAGTCCAATATGAGTTTGGAGATAGACCATATTCAAACAATAGCAATAAGTGACTTATTTCACAACTTTATATTAGTCTTAGGTAGATGCTTTGGCAACAATTCAGGTTACATTGCATTGTCCCTTCTAGGTCACTATGTTTGTGTTAGTGATACCCTCAAGATATCTGGAAATGCTAACACCTTACTTGTACCTTCAGGATAATCTGAGGAAAACAATTTTTTATGTTAGTATGGAAAAATTACTTAACAGGTTAATGAATTTGGACATCAGAAGTTTTTTTTTTCCCCCTAGGAAACACTAGAAGAGATTAAATGGAAACTTCCTCACCATAAAACTAACTCTTGGTGGCACTTTTGTACTGTCCTATTTTATTTTCTTACTGCACTTATCACTGGCTTTGTTTCTTCACTATAATATTAAATTCCATGAAGAGCTGTATTAGTTTCCTAAGGCTGCCGTAACAAATGACCACAAACTTGGTTGCTTAAAATAACAGAGATGAATTCTTTCACAATTCCAGAGGCCAGGAATCCAAAATAAAAAATGTCAGCAGTGCCATGTTCCCTCTGAAAACTTCCTTGCTTCTTCCAGCTTCTCGTGACTGCTGGAAATCCTTAGAATCACAGGTCTTTGGCTGATCATTCTAAGCTTCATCATTACGTGGCCTTCTCTGTGTCTGTGTTTCTGTTTCCTCCGCTCTTTTCTTATAAAGAATTGTCGCTGGATTTCATTCCCATCCTAATCCAGGAGGATCTGACAAGTTCCTTTACTTGATTACATCTGCAAAAATACTTTTCCAAATAAGGTCATATTTATAGGTTCCTGACAGATATACCTTTTGGAAAGCCACTATTAAACCCACTACGGGGCTTTGACTATGTCAATCAATGCTATAACCCAATAGGTAGAATGGTTCCTAGGAGATATGGTGGTGCTCAATAAATATTTGATGAAAGATAAAAGGAGAAAAAGGGCATAACATGCAATGGATTTCTAGACTTCCTGGAAAATACCAGATAAAATGGCAGTGTGGCCCTTAGAATCTTATGAGTCAAAACATGGCAAAGGGCAAATGCCTTTTGAAAATAATCACTTCAGTCTTTGAAATGTGAACCCCTTTCCTATCTTTACTGCTTTGGTTTTGAAGGAAGAAGACTACCAAGAAAATAAAAAGATGGTGGGATGCCAATGGTAGATTGATACTAGGAGAGAGTTAATATTGCATGTATTGGCATAGAGAAAGGAAAACATGTCCACAGGGGCATTGGGTTTGGGTTTCCCTCTCTGGAGCTGCCCCTAATCTGTGCTTGGCTTTACATCAGACACAGTAGGTCATCGGAGGCAGGGAATGTGGTTTCTGTCCCCAGGTGGCATCCCTTCTAGTTATAAGACCAACATGTCAAATAACCTTGAATGCTACTAGTCTGAGCATAATGAAGTTCTTGTATCGCATGGCACAGCCCAAGTGCCGAATTTAGAGAAAAGATTGTGATGAGGGTGGTAGCTGTCAGAGAGCATAGGCACAAGCAGGTCCCGGAAGGATGGTTAAGATAGAGTGAAGACTTTCTGGAGGAGGGAAGCTGATGAGGAGAGACGCGAAGGCAAGCATGTGCATGGTGCAGTTGAGGATCTGCAGGGAAACAGGTCAATCTAGAGGTGACAGGGAGTTGGAATGTACGATGGAAAATCAGGTTAGATATGTGAAGTGAGGAGAAAGGACGGTGGACTCTTTTTTTTTAAATACAGCATTCTTTTTAGCCAACGGTGGTCAGAACTCATTTTTGCCTCAGCTTATTTCTTCACCTCCTAATATGCTCTCTCATACAGTAAGCAGCTGAGAAAAAGAACCATCTTCAATTCTCCTATCCAGAGAACTCTACTGTTTTACATTTTGAAAATGCTGTGACCACTGAGCGCTCATCTGAGCAAGTTTCCCAGCATTTCCCCTCTAAATCCCATCACAGATCACACTTTACTTTTTATCTTATGGTTTTTTTCCATTTCTTTTGTGATTTTTCCCTCTCTCAAACGTCTATTTTATTAAATGCATTCATGTAGCAGTTCCTGTTTCTTGTCAGATTAGATTTAGTTTCTTGAAAGTATTTGGCCACAATTCAATTTTGGTTCTGGAAATTCTTACAAAGCTTTAATGTTCCTTAAAATGGATTTCATTATAGTTTGCTGCTTCCTCAGTAGCATCATATTTGAAATGAATAAAAACTCTTTATTGTTTTCCCAGATCCTAAGACATCATTGACATTTCATGATGACTCTCTTCATCTAGTGCCTTGGAAGCTAAGTTTTTCAACTCTCAATTAATTATTTAAGCAGTGGAGCTGAAGAACAATTCAAAGGAATTCTCTGAACAAGTGCCACATCTTTGGATTTATTTGTTATTTTAGCCTCCTTAAAGACTCAAAAGGATCTGCAGTACAAATGACAAAAGTATTATTAAAATAAGGGTGAAGGTATAAGAGCTAATTAAGAAAAGACCTGGGACTTAATTGAATCTGGGATTTAGGCTAAGGGTCAGGTTAAAATCAAGTCTAATTGTCAAGCCCAAACAAAATACGACAAAATAAAAAATATAGATCTAATGTGATAAAAAGAAAAACAAATGAAAATCCTTTTCTTCAGGAGAGATGGATTTCTGGTCTGGCACTACTTTTTTTTCTAAGTGAAGAACCACTGAACATTTTGAACGATATATTAATAATTTCTTAGAAGATGCAGAAATACTCTTCATTTGCCCATTTATTATATCACTGATTAATAAAAAACAAGGCTATATTAAATTCCATGTTGAATGTCTTTATATTGAGCGATAAAGGGGCTAACATTTCATGAAAGTTATAACGGGCAGTGTTAATTACTAATGAAATGTCAATGCTCTATTTTTATAAAAGAATCCAAGGTAGTATGCTCAGTGGAAGAACTAGATTTTCATTTAGATTTGCAGTTAGGTATGCTTGTGTGACTGAGTTCAGGTTAATGGCATCAGTGAGGTTATTTCTGGGAAGGTTCTTTAGATGGGAGGAAGGGATTTTTCTTCCTTTGTGCTCAGCCATCATCTTGGCCATGAGGTAGCTTTGAGGATTGAAAATAGGAGGCTTCTGGGACCCTGAGGACTTCTGGACTTGTTGTGTCAGCCCTAGACTGCCTACCTCTAGACTTCTTTTCATAGAAGAATGAATCTTTGCATGGGTTTATAAATCAACCCACTGGCATTGGGTCTCTTGCTAGTAGCCAAATCAATTACTAACTGATACACATGGCCAAGTAGTACCAGTTGCATTTCAAACATCATTTCTAAGTTATCTCAACTCTCCATTGAGTCATACATTACTGACTTAAAGCGTTTGAGAACCTACCAAAAGTCATAAGAATATCTAAGAGTGTTAGGATTTGAACCCAACTCAGACGTCAGACTCTCAGGTTTTTCAATGCTCTTGTGATTTGACCTGAAGTCTTGACATAGCGGCTGAGCTTAGAAGACCTGGTATCTCCCTCGGGTTTTCTTTTCTGAATCTCAATTATTGAAGTGTTTCTTGGCAGTGCTAAGGGAAGTGTGGGTGTAATTAGAGTTTAAAGGTAGACAACCTTTAAACTCTACATCCTTTGGGGCCCATGTGTTGGGGGCATGATAATCAAAAGAGAAACTTTCAAAAGCAAGAGGATATTGAGAGCCATAGCACGGGGAGCCCATGTATTAGCACACTTCTGAAGCTCTAAAGCAAGCCCTGGAGTGTCTGTATTCTATTTTGCTAAGTGAGGCAGTATTGCTTATAAACAGTCTCCCTTTCCTCTGAGAAAGTTACATGGTCTCCCAAAATGATTGATAAAAAGACATGAAAAGGAGAGGGATGGGAGATCAAAAGTTGACTTTAAGAGAATAGCTTTCTAAGCCCATGACCTTACTGAAAGAATGTCAACCCCCTTCCTCCCACCACACCTTGGCTCCCCTGTGGCTCCCTTGGCACTGGACCTCATCGACTCTTGCTTACCGATTGCAAGCCTCTAACTGGCTTCCCTCCTGCTGGTCTCTGGCCAAGCAGCATCTGAATCTGCCTGGAGTCCCCTTTTCTAGCATAATTAGGAATCGGTTGTTTTCCCTTCCTTACAAATTTCTGGTGAATTTCCATTACCTGCAAGGTGGAGCCCCAACTCCTTGGCTGGTCATCTGGTCCTTCACTCTCCAGTTCATCTTCTATAGTTTTTCCCTACATTCTAATGTTCACCTCCCTCTAGGACACATTGAGCTTCCCATTCTGTAACATTCTTTTATACCTAGCAAATTTCAGGCTAACCAGTTCTGACAATATACCATTAGCACCAAGCTATTTTTGAATTTAACTTACATCATTTACAATGTCTGTATCCTACATACCAAAGGTCTTACCTTTGTTACACAGATGCCAATGTTACCTCTATTTTCTCCTTCTCTCTCCTTCTCTTTGGTGGTTTTAATAGAGGGCTGTGATTTATCATGGTGTGAGGTTATTTCCCTTGACACTGGATATTATTTCCATATAAGGGTGTCACTCAACAACCTTGAGGCATGCTGCCTATCCGTTTTGTCCCAGCCGAGCTGGCAATATTGCTCTTTAAGAATTTTTCTCAGTTTATAGATAACATACACTTTGTTCTTTTGTCAGCATCAGTATTTATTACTCCCTTGCCAAGAAAAAAAAAGACAAAATAATTCCTCATCAACTCTCTAATCCTAGTAATAAAACAACTGAAGACTACTCTAAATTTAATCTTTGTTGTGCCAAGAGAAGGCATCATTTTGGGGGGCAATGGAGTGTCCTATTGTCCCTCCATGCCCTCTCTTTCAGGAGAGCTTAACTTTTTCTTCCTGGATGTCACAGCCCTCTGGGGTTATTTTAAGTATTATGAAAGGAGAAGGAGCCCAGGGCACTCATCTTTTCTTATTGCTTCTCTCATTCTCTTCTACATGGATAATTTCCAATCTGTCTTTCTGACTTCTATATCAAGATCCAAACTCTTATCTTACTATCTATTGGGTATTTTCACCAAGATACCCTGCTGGGAGTTACGATTTAATGTTGAAAAACAAACTCTCAACATCCATACAACAAATGGACTATCCTCCAGAGAGACATAGATTTGCTGATGGTGCCATCTTGGTTATAATTATGCAGGCAACTGCACCAGCTACTTCCTCATGCAAAAATCACTTAGGGAGTGCAAGTTAAACTCATCAACTTGATATTCAAAGCACTCTCTAGGCTGACCTTGAGGTCTTTTCAGCTTCATGATTCACTATGGTTAGGTATGTGTTCACTGCTACAGAGATTTCTTCAAATTTGTTTAAACAATATTCCAGTAGACTTGTCCTCCTTTCTCCAGAGCTTGACCCTTTCAGTCCACAGAATCGTCCTGATCCTCTGAACTACTCCGTTATACTTTGAGTATGAACCACTCCTTTGGTACATATTATATACATGATAGCCTCTGATTCAAAGAGGATTTAATATGATTCATAAAAGTTAACACAGTGTAAAATTAATGACAAGATTAAAAGAAAACTATTTATAAAGTACAGGAAGAGATGTTAACAGATAATCTGGGGTGAAATGTTTACTATAGTGGGTCACATGTGGCTGACTTTCCAGGCAGCCGAGCCAAACCACAAGGCACATTAGATTACATCATCTTCATTTTTTGCTTTAACTTTCAGAAAAAGGAAACATCTGAAAAAACTCTGCAGAGAGCAATATTTTTCTGGAAAAAAGCTTCACAATATGTTGATAGTGTGAGTCCCCCCCCCCCGCCCCAGTCACTGTTCACAGTGAAAAGGAGACAAATGCCCTTGTAGCATGAAATCTTTCAATATCAACTCTTAATAAAAAAATATAGTGTGAAATTGAAGAACTGAGCTAGTGTGATTCTAGAACTGGACTTTCTACTGATCCAACAATACCAAGATAGAGCTTGGGAACACTCTCCCAAAAGGTGTTTGCTTGTCTGCTTGACTCTCACACTGGATGTTAAGGGAGTTTTTGGATGAATGGTCAATTTCTCTGACAAGTGCTTGTTCTGCATGAGGTCTATGTTGCTGATAAATGTAAGAACCATGTGTTTAGAAACCAGATGCACAGAAGGCAGAGTTGTCATTCTGTTGTGAAAATTTAAAAGCCTGAGCTGTACTTCACCCAGACAGTGCAGCCCACTTTTCTTGGATGACCAGCAATGGAACCATCTCTTGTCCTCAAAAAAAATATATATGCATATGAACATAAGAGTATATCTATAAAATTATTACAATAATTTTACGTGTAAGTGAGCCTGTGTAAAGTGATTAGAAGTGAAGACAGAAAAAATTAAGTCTTTTAAATTAAATTTTATAAATATGGTTGAATTATGAGTCAATTACTTCTAGACTTAGAATTTGCATGGTTGTTAAAATAATGCTTATCAACAAATAGAAATATAAAAAGAGCTTTTCATCCTCTCTAGCTAAGTTAGTTGAGTAAGAATCTGTTTTAATGTCTTTAGCAAACATGCTTGTAGCAACAATTTGTATTTGACTCTCCTGTCTCTTTGCCTCCAGTGGCAAAATGGATCCACAGCAAATAAGGAATGAACCAAATGTGTTTTCTTCCCATCGTGTCTGCTGAATGACATGCTTTCCCTGGATAAGGCCCTATGTCTCTTACAGGATTTGATGCTGGTTATCTGGAGGAACTTGTTTCTCCATTCTCCTATTTCTTCATACCCCAGGGCTCACAGACACATACACTGTGTTTTCTGGCTCATTTCCTCTGTTAATTAGCAATAACAATATTGAATTCCCTAATCTCATTATATAATTTCTCAGAATTATCCTCTATGTTATTTCTACCTCTGATAATATGACTATATTGGACGTGACATGAGAAGGCTGAGAAAACTAAATGACGTACTATGCCCTGTAATTTGTTGTAATGTTGGTTACTATCTACTACTAAGAAGCTGAGATAAAGTGTTCTGAGGCTATACTTTATGGTGACCTAATAATTTAAGAGAGGTCTAGGTCTAGACCATAATGATTAAATAATTATTCTGCTCTCAGAACTCCCAGGATCTTGTACACCTCTTAGTGGTACACTTTCTTCAGTCCATTCTGACTCTCAAATAAACCACTCATTCCTTTGCCTCTGTGGTTTTCTCTGCCTGGTACATTCTACCCCTGGGTTCCCAAGTACCTGGCTTCCTTTCACCTTCTGGATTGTCAGTTATAACATCATCTCCGCAGCACTTTTTGTAGTCACCTAACACAAAATAACCTTTAGTTTTTTTGTTTTTGTTTTGCATTACTGGGGATTGAACCCAGGGGCATTCTACCTCTGAGCTATACCCCCAGCCCTATTTTTTATTCTTTATTTTGAAGTAGCCAAGGCTGGCTGCAAACCCGGATCCTTCGGTCTCAGCCTCCCAAGTACTGGGATTACAAGCGTGCGCCACCACGCCCGGCTAACCTTTAGTTTTTTATTCCCTGTCCAATTACCCTGTTTGGTTTGTGCCATACCTGAGAAGAGATTTGTTGCTTCCTTCTGGTTATCCATCTCCAGCCTCCTCACTAGAATGGATTATCATCTGTCTTTTTCACCGCTGGTCTCCAGTTCTTTAGAATAGTGCCTGGCAGTGAGAAAGTATTTAATATTTGTTGAATGATAGTGACTGCACTAAAATAGGAAGTTTTCCTAAATGGGGATTGCTTCAAATAAAGGAAATCTTCATCTGGGCAGGTGATATAAGCATTGCATTTCTAATCTTATTGGAGAAGACTCAAAAATAGTATAACATTAGTATGGTGGATAAGGAGGTGAAGAATAAAGACATTGCTGATAGAGTTCACTAGATCTTGAAGAGGTGCTTGGTGGGCACATGAATAAATGTAGAACAGGAGAAAGAAAATTCTACTCAGAATGTGAACTTACAGAATAAAAGTTAGAATCCCAACTACCTGAATCTATAGATATCTTTTGAAGATTTTTCTCTTTTAAATCTTGCCCCAGCCCTTTGATAAATATTCAGTTAATGAATAAATCAACAAAAAGTGTAAGAGGGACAAAATCTAGGCTTTGGATAGACTTTGCCATATCACCTAAAAGAGGTAGGCAGGCCTGGCCTCAAACATAGATTCAGGAGTTTTTCTTTACCATTCAAGTCTATTCAAAATGTCCAAGGCAGTACTTTGGCCAATTTTGGCCAACTCTTCTAGACACCATTTCAATTTTTTCTTATCCTTTTCTTTTCAATACTTTACTATTTTACTTATTTATTTATTTATTTATTTATTTATTTATTTTTGTGTGTGTGGAACTGGGGATGGAAGTCAGGGCATTCTACCTCCGAACTACACCCCCAGCCCTATTTTTTTGTGTGTGTGGTACTGGGGATTGAACCCAGGGGCATTCTACCTCCAAGCTGCACCCCCAGCCCTAGTATTTTTATTCTTTATTTTGAAACAAGGTCTCACTAAGTTGCAGAGGCCTCACTAAGTAGCTGAGGCTGGCCGCGAACCTGGATCCTCTGGTCTCAGCCTCCCAAGTACTGGGATTACAAGCGTGCACCAGCATGCCTGGCTCAAGCCCTATTTTTTATTCTTTATTTTGGGACAGGGTCTCACTAAGTTGTGGAGGACCTCACTAAGTAACTGAGGCTGTCCTTGAACCTGCAGATCCTCCTGTCTCAGCCTCCCAAATACTGGGATTATAAGCGTGTGCCACCACACCTGGCTACTTTACTATTTTAACAGCTTATTATCTAGGTGAGCTAATGTGGGGATCAATTTTGGAAGAGGGGAAAAGTGTAATTACTAGAATTTCTTTAATTGTCCTGTCAAGAACTATTAATGGTATGAGATTTTATCCTATTTAAAAACTAGCAAATTAGCCTGTTTCTGTTTCAAGGAGGCTGGAAGAAGATATGAGGTGCTGGGTAAGAGATTAAAAATAAACGCCTTCATTCCTTACAGCAAAAGCAGTGTCCGGAACTTCATATGGTGCAGGGTGTTGCAGGAGGACTAGGTGGATAGCTGGACTTGCAGTGGGTTGCATTATAGGAAAGAAACACTGAGCTTGGGCAGTTGGTCACTATCATATCACTTTCATAGTAAGTGAAAGCAAGTCTGCTCTTCGTCTTAGGGGAGATGTTCCCTGACCCCCCAGGCTGCAAACCCAACCTCGAGAAATGGTGTGGGTAGAGGGTGGTCAGGACCGTGCATTCTTGGTGTACCCAGCGAGAAAGTGCAGGGATGTTCCAAGCTAATGGCGGATTGCGTGAGGTGTGAAGAGAGGGGAGTCTTGATAGACACCCATAGCAAAGAGAAGATGGAATGGTTGGATAAGTGACAGAGTAAAGGCTGACAAATGTTTAAAATTTATTTTTTAACACCAAGGAGAAAGATACTTGAACATTTGGAAACTTGTAATTCTAAATGGTATTTTTTTACATTCAGATTCACAGTGAGAAAAAATTTTCTTTAGCAGAGTTTTGAAATTTCTAATTCTTGAATAGCCTAAATTTAGATCATGGCATTTTCTGTAAAATTTTCAGTTTGTGTCTTTGTCATTACCTTGGGAAGCTGGGCTCGGTCGAGCCAGCCAAGATGGC
>PVJS01005951.1:0-61933 GCA_004027185.1 Glis glis | reverse complement strand
AAATAAAGATTAAAAATTAGGGCTGGGGGTGTAGCTCAGAGGTAAACTGCTCCTGGGTACAATCCCTAGTACTGCAAAAAAAATTTTTTTTTAATTAAAATGTATATTTCTCAGCAGGGCGTAGTGGCGCACGCTTTAATCCCAGTACTTTGGGAGGCGGAGACCGGAGGATCCGGGTTCACGGCCAGCCTCAGCTCTCGCTCGCTCTCTCTCTCTCTCTCTCTCTCTGTCTCTCTCTCTCTCTCTCTCTCTCTCTCTGTCTCTCTCTCTCTCCTTAGTGAGGCCCTCCGCAACTTTGTGAGACCCGGTTTCAAAATAAAATATAAAAAATAGGGCCGGGGGCGTAGCGCGGAGGTAGCACGCCCCTGGGTTCAATCCCCGGTACCGCAAAAAAAAAAAAAATAAAATAAGATGTATATTTCTGAAATAATACTTTGAAATAGAATTACCAATAGTAGTATAACTAAGAATTTTAACAAGTTTAGGTATAATAAAAATGATACTTAAAATGTTAGTCTTTGTTTCAGAAATATAATAACCTGTGCCCTCTCTTTTGAAATTTGAAAGGTTGTTCTTTGATCAAGACACATCTCTTAGATGTGGGTTCAGTGTTCATCCTGGTATAAGTGGATTGTGCAAAGGTGAGAATAATTCTTTTTCACTATGTATTATCATCATTTTCCCAAGTGTCATCATTCCATTACTTCTTTTATATTTAGTTTTATTTTTTGACTTAATGCAAAGTTTCTTATAGGCATCTGTAATAGACTCTAAGGTCTATTAAGGTATATTACAATAGAGACAGAAATGGGAATTGTAGCTTCAGAAGATGTTTTAGACTCCTAGAAATGGACCATAGGTATTGAAGTAGAACCTGGATAGTTCTTCTCCCCTGAATCTCCAAGTCTCCAGCTTAAACCTAGATCCTATTGATAAAAATAAATAGTACTTTTTAAAAAATCAGACTTATTCTTACAGACTAAAAGTGCATCACACACACATGATATTTATTTATTTTTTGTGGTCCCGGGGATTGAACCCAGGGACATTTTACCTCCGGGCTACACCCCTAGCCCTATTTTTTGTTCTTTAATTTGAGACAGGGTCTCACTAAGTTGCGGAGGCCTCACTAAGTAGCTGAGGCTGACCGCGAACCCAGATCCTCTGGTCTCAGCCTCCCAAGTACTGGGATTACAAGTGTGCGCCACCATGCCCATCTTTGATATTTTTATTTAATTAATTAGGTTTTTTTTGCAGCACTGGGGATTGAACCCAGGGGTGTTCTACCTCTGAGCTATACCCCCATCCCTATTTTAATTTTTGTTTTGAAACAGGGTCTCACTAAGTTGCTGAGGACCTCACTAAGTTGCTGAGACTGGCCTTGAACCTGCAATCCTCATGCCTCAGCCTCCTAAGTACTAGGATTACAGGCATGTTGCCACCATGCCCTTCTGTTCCTCCCTTTTCTATGTTGAGTGACAAGCTGTGGCTTAGTTGGCTTGGACTGTTATAACAAAATAAGATAAACTGAATGGCCTAACCCACAGACATTTATTTCTCAAGAGTTCTAGGGGTTGGAAGGTCCACAATCGAGATGCTGGGATATTCAGTTCTTGATGAGGGACCTCTTCTTGGCTTTCAGACAGCTGCCATGTTGCCATGTGCTCATATGACCTCTTCCTTGCGCTCATGTAGAGAGCATTCTGTTTTTTCTCCTTCCTTTTATAAAAATGCTACTCCCATTATGAGGGATCTACTCTCATGAGCTTATCTAAACCCAATTACCTCCCAAAGGTCCCCCTCCTAATATCATTGTATTGGGTGTTAGGGCTTTACCATATGATTTGGGGGGAAATACAAACATTTAGTTCATAACAAGCTATTTACCACTGTTTAGTTTTCCTTAAATTCATTTCTATCTTTGATCTGTAGGAGGTTCATTTCTTTTTGTTCCATTGTTGTTTCAGATTAAAAAAAGAAAGCAACTAATCATTTCTTTAGATATCTTTCTAGGAACTTAGAAAAGTTAAAATATGGGCTTGATTTGCCATTTCGAAAACAAAACTCTGACTTTTCTTGGATTATATGCCAGCATTATGAGTTTCAAAAAAATGATCTAAAATGAGGTTGGAAAAAAAGTACTCTTTCTAATCGTACTTAAGTCTATATTCTATACATATCTGTTGCATTCATTCATTCATTCTGAAACAAAGAAATATCAAGTATTATTTTGTTGATTGTTCCTCTTAGCTAGTAATTTAAAGCATTGACACATAGAAGTGACAGTTAAGAAATTACAATACCCAGAAGTTTTTTTTTTTATACTGGGAATTGAACCTCGGGCCTTGCACATGCTAGGTACACACCCTATCACTGAGCTATACCCTCATCCCATACAAAATGATTTTTCCCCTATATTTTTTATTCTTTATTTTGAAACAGTGTCTCACTAAGTTGTGGAGGGCCTCACTAAGTAGCTGAGGTTGGCAGTGAACTAGCGATCCTCTGGTCTCAGCCTCCCAAGTACTGGGATTACAAGTGTGCACCACCACGCCCGGCTACAAAATGATTTTTAATGATATTTTGCAGTGTCTATAAAATACTGAGTCATTATCAAAGCAGAGCAATAAAACTATTGCAAATGATTTATAATTATATTTCATTCTAGGTATGCCATCTCCTGTGATTCAACTTGGGCACAAACTCAGAGAGGATCCACAAGAGCAAAGAAGTGAAAATAAGATGATTCCTGTTCTTAGTGAGGATACAATATTACAGGTGTGTAGCCTGTCGGTTGAATATATACTTAGATACTAGTCTATGTGGTATAATTTGAGATATGGACCACTACAGACCCTTCTGTTTTATGTCTGTGAGTGTGTGTGTGTGTGTGTGTGTGTGTGTGTGTGTGTATAGACACTCATACACATCGCCTAAGAAATTTTGTTTCTTTTTAATGCAAGTACCATGGGGAATAGTACAGGATGATTCAGTTAGCACTTCAGTATAATTAAGTTAGCCTGCCAGAGATACCTGTCTACAAAGTCTTAATGAATGAAGGCAAGATATGTATTTTTTAATAGCAGAAACTGACAGCAGTTCCAAAGAGTATCTGGGCCTTAGATATCCTCTGTTGCCTTAAAGGGTCTGTTTAATATCATAGCTAGAAAGGTTTATCACATGGACTATCTCTGCCCCCCCCAAAAAAGAATTCAACACCAAATAGTTCTCTTGAGACTGAGATGTCTATATTTGGCTTTAATAATTTGTCTAAAATTGGGTTTATAACTTCTGAGTTAAGAAAGAATATTTTCCTTCTAGCTTCAGTAATTGTGAAATTAAAATTATTTTTCCATGAATTTTTTTCTTTTTCTTTTGTGGTACTGGGGATTGAACCCAGGGGCATTCTACCTCTGAGCTCCACCCCCAGCCAGATTTTTTATTCTTTATTTTAAAACAGGGACTCACTAAGTTGCAGAGGGCCTCACAAGTTGCTGAAGCTGGCTGCGAACCTGTGATCCTCCTGTCGCAGCCTCCTGGAATTACAAGCGTGCGCCACCACGCCTGGCTTTTTCCATAAATTTTTAAAATATTTTCTATGTGGTTATTGTACCAGGCCCTCAATTGCACCTTAGCACATGATTTTGAAAGTTTGATTATCATACTACTTTGGATAGCTTATTTTTTTCTTTTTGTGGAACTGGGGATTGAACCCAGGGGCATTCTACCTCCTAACTACACTCCCAGTCCTATTTTATTTTTATTTTGAAACAGGGTCTCACTGGGTTAATGAGAGTCTCACTATTTGCTGAGGCTGTCCTTGAACCAGCAATCTTCCTGTCTCAGCCTCCCAAATCCTGGGATTACAAGTGTGTACCACCATGCCCAGCTTGGGTAGCTTTTTTCTTTTTCTTTTTTTTTTTATTCTTTATTTTTAAACAGGATCTCGCTAAGTTGCAGAGGGCCTCACTAAGTAGCTGAGGCTGGCTGGGAACCCAGATCCTCCTGTCTCAGCCTCCCAAGTTCTGGGATCACAAGCGTGAGCTACCACTCCTGGCTTGGGTAGCTTTTTAAAAATATGGATTCCTAGATTGTAGTTGAATAGAATCTGAGAATGTCCATCCTTTGAATGCCTCCCACATTATTTTTCATGACTAGCCAGCTTGGAAAAATTGCCTTAGAAGACTTGAAGAGTTAGTGACTGTATCTTTTTTTTTTTTTCGTGGTACTAGGGATTGAACCCAGGGGCATTCTACCTCTGAGCTACACCCCCAGCCCTATTTTATTTTTCATTTTTGAAACAGGGTCTCACTAATTTGCGGGGGGCCTCACTAAGTTGCTGAGGTTCGCTGTGAACCTGCGATCCTCCTGTCTCAGCCTCCCAAGTACTGGGATTACAAGTGTGTGCCACCATGCCCCGTGTGTGACTGTATCTTTCAAAAGCTTATCATCAAGTAGTAAATTAGCCATCTGATGGTTATGGACTTATTGTAAAATTAGGATGAGAAAGATGAGTGAAGTACTTGATGTGTCCATCTTTTTTAACTTACATTGCGCAACTAGATACCTCCTTTAACTTTCACTTATACCTTATTTTTTTAGTCTACAGTAAAAGACACTGTAACCCAAGTGTTTAAGCATCTAGCAACTTTTAATAAATATTGTTTTCTAAATTGACATATTGCTTCTTTCATCCAGTTTTTTGTTTATTCTTTGAAAATAAACCTTTTGAAATATAACTATATGAGAGAAATTGAATTTATTAGATACAGAAATGGAGAGAGCTGAAAAGGTGCTTTCCCAAAGTTATTTAAAGGAAAAAGTGTATTGTTTTTACAACTTGAATCAGATTTCTAAATAGATTCTAAGTAATTATTAAACAGATTTCTAGATAGATTCTACCTAAATACTAAATACCAATTAACATTTCAACTTGAAAGAATACTATTTTAGAAATGATGAGCTATTTAAATAAGGACAAACTAAGAAGAAATAGAAAATTGGTTTGCTGTCTTGCAATATCTTTGGTTTGATGTCTTGAAATACCTTTGGTTTAGTTTTGCAACTTTTCATAGTTTTTTAATGTGCTGTATAGCAAACAGTTTTTAAATTTTACATGGATAAATTTTGATTTTGTTTGAAGAGTTTAGTGATATGTTTGGAGAGATAATTGGAGACACTGGTGTCTATCAAAATAGGGGGTGTAGCTGGGTATGGTGCACACACCTGTAATCCCAGTACTTGGGAGGCTGGGACTGGAGGTTTGCATGTTCAAGACCAGCCTCAGCAACTTAGTGAGACTCTCAGCAACCTAGTGAGACCCTATTTCAAAACGAAAATAAAAAGGACTGGGGGTATAGCTTGGAGGTTGAATGCCCCTGGGTTCAATCCCCAGTAACACACACACACACACACACACACACACACACGCAGGTGTGATGGTTAATTTTGTGTGTCAACTTGTCTCAGCCATGGTGTAGCCAGATAGTTGGTCAAACATTATTTTGTGGGGATGTTTCAGATGAGATGAACATTTAAATCAATGGACTTGAGTAAAACACATTGCCTTCCATATTTGGGTGGGCTTCATCCAGTCAGTTGAAGGTATGATTTGAACTAAAAGACCTGCCTCTCCCAGCAAGAAAGAATTCTCTAGCAGATTGGTTTTGGATTTCATCTTTACTATCAGCTTTCTTAGATTTTTACCTATTCGTCTTCAAAATTCATATGTATTATCAGTTCTCCTGGTTTTCTGTCTGCTGACCTTCAGACTGTAACTGCATCCATTGACTTTCTGTGTGTCAAGTCTGACAACCTATACTTAGATTTATATTTATACGTAGATTTGGACTTAGTTTTCATAATTGTGGGAGCCAAATATTTATTTTTGTGGTACTGGGGATAGAACATAGGGTGTTCTACCTCTGAGCTACCTTCCAAGCCCTATTTTATTTTTTAGTTTGAAATATGGTCTCACTAACTTGCTAAATTGCTAAGGCTGTCCTTGAACCTGTGATCCTCCTGTCTCAGCCTCCCAAGTACTGGGATTACAGGTGTGTGCACCCAGCTTAACTCTTTATGATAAATATATATATATATTTTTTACCTATTGGTTCTGTTTCTCTGGAGAACCCTGACCAATGCAGTGGGTATCACTAGTCTCATAATCAATTTTTGGCCATATGTAAGACTTATTTGATAGGAAATAATGATTATTCAATCTTGCAGTTATTATCAACAGACTACTTCCTCCACCTTCTTTCTGCCTTTTGAAATGCAAGACTATTTGAGAGGTGTGAATCCAGATTGAATCCTTTTCCCTTTCTGCACCCTCCTCCATACACCCATATCCATGTGTAGAGGTGGAATTAGTTATAATGAACTTTAAAGAGAGCCTGGAAAGTCCTGAGTTCATGGATAGATTATGTGTGTGACACTGCATGATCTTTTTAAGCTCCAGTAGGCAGATAATATTCTCTCCTACTAGCTGTCTCTCAGAGGCAAAAATTGTTGGGCCACCAAGTGCAGGGTGATTTTTCAAAACTTAAAAGAAATCCTTAATTCTACTGAGGTGATCATTAATACCATTAGCATTGTATTCCTGACTCTTTAAACCATCCTGGTCTGATTAAATTCATAGGGTCCTCGAATTGTTTCTGCCCAGAAGTTGCATTGGCTTTCTGTGAAGGAATGGGGTGAAAACAGGGCTTTGGCCTCTGAATTAGCTAGAGTAAAGACAGTTCTAATTCAATTTATGAATAATTAATTCACTTTATGAATAAGTTGTATTTAGATACTAGTGAGTAGAATGTCAAACAATCATTTCGGCATTTAAAAATATTGAAGCAACATACAGATGAAAATGTATGTCCATATGTCCCCATGAAATCCTCTAAAAGGCAATCATATGGATATTTTGAAACAGTTAAAAAATTCTTTATGGATAAACAAATCTGGGTACTCAGTCTGAAAGAAAGTTTTTAAGCTAATGTTATCAGCAACTTATCAAGTAAAATGCTGAATACCAGTACCGCAAAAAAAAGAAGTAGATATTACAGATATTTGAATGAGTTGCTTTGTGAAGATGCAGCAGTAAGTACATCCTGTTGAATTAATCGTTGGGAGTTTCTAGGTTTATCTCCTGAAATTCCTCCTTATCTTTGGGTCTCTGAGTTTTGTAAAACCTGCTTGGGAAGTGTATACACATGGAATCTATGTGATAACCTTGAGATATGTAGTGATGCATTATCAATAAGTAACACAATATTAATTGGAGAATGGAATCTATGTGATAACCTTGAGATATGTAGTGATGCATTATCAATAAATAACACAATATTAATTGGAGAAGATTGAGGTTCTCATAGTGCTTTATTTGTGTGGGTTTTTAAAAGAATTTTGCTATATGACTATATTAGTGTGATCCCTTAAGTACTCGCAAGTTCAGGCTAGTAGCTTTATTATTGATAAAAAATAAAGGGTCCCCAAAGAGGGATCTTTTCCTAAAGACTTGATGCTAACAACATATTTAAGGCCAGGATTTCTTTTAAAGTGAAGAGAGCCAATATGCTGTGAAATTTATTTATTTATTTATTTATTTATTTATTTATTTATTTGCAGTACTGGGATGGAACCCAGGGGCATTCTGCCTCCGAGCTACACCCCCAGCCCTATTTTTTATTCTTTGTTTTGAAACAGGGTCTCACTAAGTTGCAGAGGGCCTCACGAAGTAGCTGAGGCTGGCTGCAAACACGGATCCTCTGGTCTCAGCCTCCCAAGTACTGGGATTACAAGCGTGTGCCACCACGCTGGCTTTGCTGTGAAATTTTTAAACACAAGTATTTTATCAGTGAATTTCACCTTTTTTGAAAGGGGTACAATAACTTATAATTTCCTGGTATAATTAGAGAATTTGGTAGAATTAATTTATCATTCGACACTATAACACAGAGGTAGTATAACTTCCTGTCCTTAGGGGGAAGTATTAGAATTCAGAACCTGATAAGAATGGCTCCTCAGGATCATCATGGATTAAAGAACAGGGAGAAAAACTAGGAATGAAAGTTAAGAACACTTCCCTTTCTTTAAAGGTTCACAACTTATTTTATAGAAATAAGTTAAGACAAAGACATAAGAGCTAAAACTAAGCAACTTTTTAAAGAAATTTCATTGATGCATTGTAATCATACCTCATAGTGAACTTCAGAGTGATAGAAGCATACATGCACACAGCACTTGTGGGTCCCACCCCACTCCCTCCTCCTCCCTATATATAATATTAACATTGATAAAGATACCTTCATATATGAACAAAGGATTATTTGAACTGTTTCCATCATCAGATCTCCCCCTTCATCTTTCCACCTCCCTCCCCAAATACCCTTCTCCACTATTCCACTAGTATCTCCCATAATTTATCTGAAGTTTTATTTCCCAGTTTCTCTCTAGCTTCCACATATGAATGAAAATATATAACCCTTCACTTTCTGTGATTGGCTACTCTCACTTAGCATAATCTTCTTGAGTTCCATCCATTTCCATGCAAATGATATAACTGTTCTTTTGTTTTGTTTAAAATATATTAATTTATTGCTGCATTGTAGTTATATATTTTGATAAGTGTCAGGGTATCAGAAGCATGCATGCACACATTGCTCATTTAGCCCTCCCTCAAATCCCACCCTATTCCCTCCCCCTTCCCTCCTTTTTGTGCTCAGCATAGTGATTGACGGATAAATTTGTGTGTATACATCGTGTGCATTGGTGGGTTTCCCTCTTTCCCCGTCCCATCTCCCTCAGTTAGGTTCCCTTTTTGCTCATCTAAAGTTTTCTCCTTTGTCTGGAGTCCCTTCTAAGTCCCATTCTCCTTAGCTTCCACATATTAGGGAGAACATCTGACTTTTCACTCTTTGTGACTGACTAATCTCACTTAGCATAATGTTCTCCAGTTCCCTCCATTTCTCTGTAAATGATGTAATTTTGTTCTTCTTTATGGCTGCGTAAAATTCCATTGTGTACATATCCCATAGTTTTGTAATCCATTCATCTGTTGGCTGGTTCCAGAGTTTGGCAATTGTAAATTGTGCAGCTATAAACATAGACACACATGCATTAGTTTGGTAGTTTGGTTTCAGTTCTTTTGGGTAGATGCCTAGAAGTGGTATTGCTGGGTCATATGGTAGGTTCATTCCCATTCATCTGAGGATCCTCCACACTGTTTTCCAAAGTGGTTGCACTAATTTGCAATCCCACCAACAGTGTATTAGAGTTCCTACTTCTCCACATCCTTGCCAGCATTTGTTGTTGTTTATGTTTTTAATGATTGCCATTCTAATTGGGGTTAGGTGAAATCTCAGGGTAATTTTGATTTGCATCTCTCTGATTGCTAATGATGTTGAACATTTTTTCATACATTTATTGGCCATTTGTGTTTCTTCTGTGAAGTGTCTATTTAGTTCACTTGCCCATTTTTTGATTATTTGTTTTTTTAGTGATTTTTTAAAATTCTCTGTATATTCTAGATATTAATCCTCTGTCAGAGGAGGAGCTGGCAAAAATATTCTCCGATTCTGTCAGCTCTCTGTTGAGGTTCTTGATTGTTTCCTTTGCTGCACAAAAGCTCTTCAGTTTAATGCAATCCCACATATTGATCCTCATTTTAATTTCCTGTGCCTTTGGGGTCTTGTTGAGGAAGTCTTTACCTGTGCCTATGTGTTGAAGTATTGGACCTATGCCCTCTTCGAGTAGCTGCAAGGTCTCTGGTCTGATTTCTAGGTCTTTGAACCATCTTGAATTGACTCTTGTACAAGGTGAGAAAGTGGGGTTTATTTCTATTTTTCTGCATATGGTTAGCCAGTTTTGCCAGCACCATTTGTTGAAGACGCTTTTTTCCAGTGGATGTTTTTAGCCTCTTTGTCAAAAATCAATTGACTGAGCCGGGCGTGGTGGCGCATGCTTGTAATCCCAGTACTTTGGGAGGCGGAGACCCGAGGATCCGGGTTCGCGGCCAGCCTCAGCTCTCTCTCTCTCTCTCTCCCAACCCCCCCTTAGTGAGGCCTCCGCAACTTCGTGAGACCCTGTTTCAAAACAAAGTATAAAAAATAGGGCCCGGGGTGTAGCTCAGAGGTAAAATGCCCCCGTGTTCAATCCCCAGTACTGCAAAAAATAAATAAATAAAAATCAATTGACTGTAGGTGTGTGGGTTTGTTTTGGAGTCTTCTATTCTGCTCCATTGATCTATGTGTCTGCTTTTGTGCCAATACCATGCTGTTTTTATTACTATGGCTTTGTAGTATAGTTTGAGGTCAGGTATTGTGATGCCTCCTGCATGGTTCTTGTTGCTGAAAACTACTTTGGCTATTCTGGGTTTTTTTGTTTTTCCAAATGAATTTAAGGACAGATTTTTCTATGTCAGTGAAGAATGACTTTGGTAACTTAATGGGTATTGCATTGAATCTATTGATCACTTTTGGAAGAATGGCCATTTTGATGATATTTATTCTGCCTACTCAAGAGCATGGGAGATCTTTCCATCTTCTAAGATCTTCTTCAATTTCTTTTTTCAATGTTTTATAGTTTTCCTTGTAGAGGTCTTTTATCTCTTTGGTTAGGTTTATTCCCAAGTATTTTATTGTTTTGGGGGATATCGTGAGTGGAAATGTCTTCTGGATTTCTTTTTCAGTGGATTTGTAGTTGGCATACAGAAAAGCTTCTGATTTTTTAAGATTGATTTTGTATTCAGATACTTTGCTGAATTTGTTGATCAGTTCTAGGAGCCTTTTGGTTGAGTTTGCTGGATCTTCTAAGTATAATATGTCATCTGCAAATAGAGATAGTTTCAGTTCCTCTTTTCCTATTTGTACTCCTTATATTTCCTTCTCTTGCCTTATTGCTCTGGCTAGAGTCTCAAGTATTACATTGAAAAGGAGTGGTGACAGCGGATATCCTTGTCTTGTTCCTGTTTTTAAGGGGAACTCTCGAAGTTTTTCCCCATTCAGTATGATGTTGGCTGTGGGCCTATTGTATATTGCCTTTATGATGTTGAGATATGGCCCTTCTATTCCGATTCTCTGCAGAGTTCTTATCATGAATGGGTGTTGGATTTTGTCAAATGCTTTTTCAGCATCTATTGAAATGATCATGTGATTTTTTTCTTTAGTTCTGTTTATGTGGTGGATTACATGGATTGTTTTTCGCATGTTGAACCAGTCTTGCATCCCTGGGATGAACCCGACTTGGTCATGATGGATGATTTTTGTGATGCGGTTTTGAATGCGCATTGCTAGCATTTTGTTTAGAAGTTTTACTTCTAAGTTCATCAATGATATAGGTCTGTAGTTTTCTTTTCTTGAGCTGTCTTTATTTGGTTTAGCTATCAATGTGATGTTGGATTCATAGAATGTATTTGGGAGAGTCCCGTTTCTATTTCATGGAATAGATTGAGGAGTATTGGGATTAGTTCTTCTATAAAGGTTTTATAAAATTCACCTGGGAAACCATCTGGATGTGGGCTTTTCTTTGATGGTAGGCTCCTTATTGCTGCTTCAATCCCTTTGATTGCTATTGGTCAATTTAAATTTTCTATATCTTCTTGATTCAACTTAGAAAGGTTGTACGTGTCTAGAAATTTGTCAATTTCTTCTAGGTTTTCTGTTTTGTTGGAGTATAGTTTTTCAAAGTAGTTTCTGATAATCCTCTGGATTTCCGTGCTATCAGTGGTAATATCACCTTTTTCATCTCTTATTTTAGTAATTTGGGTTGATTCTCTCTTTCTTTTGGTTAGGTTGGCTAGTGGTTTGTCTATCTTGTTTATTTTTTCAAGGAACCATCTTTTGGTTTTGTTATTTTTTGTATTGTTTTTTATTCTCTACTTCATTGATTTCTGCTCTGATTTTAATAATTTCCTGTCTTCTACTGGCTTTTGGATTAGACTGTTTCTGTTTTTCAAGGGCTTTGAGGTGTGTCATTAGGTTATTTATTTGGTGATTTTCTGTTCTTCTTATGTGGGCACTCAGTGCTATGAATTTTCCTCTTAATACTGCCTTCAGGGTATCCCAGAGATTTTGATATGTTGTATCTCTGTTTTCATTTGTTTCTAGGAATTTCTTAATTTCTCCCCTTATTTCTTCTTTTCTCTAACCCATTCCTCATTCAGCAGTGTGGTGTTCAGTCTCCACGTGTTTATGAGGTTTCTCTGCATCTTCCTATAGTTGATTTCTAGTTTCATTCCATTATGGTCTGAAAAGATGCAGGGGATTATGTCACATTTTTTGAACTTGCTAGTGCTCACTTTGTGGCCTAGGATATGGTCTATTTTAGAGAAGATTCCATGAGCAGCTGAAAAAAATGTGCATTTAGCTGTAGTTGGGTGGAATATTCTGTGTGTGTCTATTAGGTCCATTTGGTTTATGGTGTTCCTTAGGTCTGAGGCATCTTTACTGACCTTTTGTCTTGAAGATCGATCTAGTTGTGTGAGAGGTGTGTTGAAGTCTCCCAATATTATTGTATTGGGATCTATGTGTGATTTAATGTCACAAAGAGTTTCTTTTATGAAAGTGGTTGTACCTATGTTTGGGGCATAATGTTGACTATTGTTATATCCTCTTGCTGGATTGTTCCTTTTATCAGTAAGAAATGACCTTCTTTGTCTCTTCTGATAAGTTTAGGTTTGAAGTCTAATTTGTCTGATATCATAATTGCTACTCCTGCTTGTTTTCGAGTTCCGTTAGCATGGATTACCTTGCTCCATCCCTTCACCTTTAGTTTGTGCATATCTTTACTTGTAAGGTGTGTTTCTTGCAGGCAGCATATAGATGGATTGTGATTTTTTTTTTGTGGTACCGGGGATTGAACCCAGGGGTTGTTCTACATCCGCGCTACACCCCCAGCCCTATTTTTTTATACTTTATTTTGAAACCGGGTCTCACGAAGTGGCGGAGGGCCTCACTAGGTAGAGAGAGAGAGAGAGAGAGACAGAGAGAGAGAGAGAGAGACAGAGCTGAGGCTGGCTGTGAACCGGGATCCTCCCGTTTCCGCCTCCCAAAGTACTGGGATTTCAAGCGTGCGCCACCACGCCTGGCGGATTGTGATTTTTAATCCATTTTGCCACCTTATTTCTTTTGATGGGGGAGTTGAGGCCATTTATATTCGGCATGATTATTGAGAGATGGGTTTTCATTCCTAACATTTTGAGTTTTAATTTCTGTTTGAGGCAGTGTTTGTTCTTTGCCTAGGCTCTCTCTGAATTCTTTTCAAAAATCCTGTATCATTTCTACTATTAAAGTACTGAATTGTCCTTCTGGCAATCTTTGTACTTCTATGTTGGTGGGTTCTGTTGTTGTGGGAGCTCATTGTTTCTTTGCTAGTCTTCCTTTTCATGATTTCAGGTTTTTTATGTTTATACCTTTGTTGCTTTTGGTAGCTCTCTCTCTCTCATTCTGTAGGTTTCCTATGTCTAATCTCTCTCCCTTTATAGTTTCTTATTCTGGAGGTAGATAGTTGTTGCTAGGTGAGCCTTAAAGGTGAATGGACTGTACTGAATGGTTATTCTCACTTGCATGGTATAGTGTCCATTTGCAGGCCCAATTCTTGGTCTCCTTCAGTGACTGTGACCCTTGCCTGGTGCCTCTCACTACCTGTGCAGGCGACCAGTGCCGCTATTGCCCCTCTCACTGCAATCGTGGGTCTCCGCGGTCTCCACTTGGGCTATCCCTATGTCTCTCTTTGTCTATACCTATGGCAGGTGTCACCAGCAGGGGGCCCTGGGCTTGTGTCTCTTTTTGCCTACAGAAGTGGCGGATGTCGCTTTGACCTGATTCTGTGCAAACACAGAACTCCACGTTTTCCACAGAGAGGGCTGGTTTGGTCCAATTTTTCCCCAGGTACCACAGCTGTATGTCCTGTGGTGATTCCTGGGGACTTTATAAGGGTGCTGCGACCCGCAGGCTGCAAAGTCTGTCCCACCCAAATGTCGCCAGGGACTGTCTGCTTATCCATGCGTCTACCGCGTCCCACAGCAGACCCCACTCCCACCTCCGCTGGGGCAATCTGCACTGTCTCAGACCCTGCAAGTCCCTGTGGCCGCGCTGGGTGGTCTCCCCCTGGGGCGGCTCTTTGACTTACAGTCTCGTTAAGCGCTGCTCTTAATCTCTGCGTGGGGTGGCTCAGCTGCTGCCGCAGGTTCTGGTCAGGCCTCCAGGCACTGGGGACTCTGCCGAGCATGGATCGCACTGGGGACTCTGTCGAGTGTGGATCAAACTGCTGCTTGCTTTTGTCACTGATGCTCGGCAGTACTGGTTTTAGAAAAGGTCCCTTGTTTCTTTGTTGGTAGCCTGTAGCAGTTGCAATGCCGGTAGCCTCTGGCGCGGTCTGACCAAGATGGCGCCGCTGCCGCTTCTGCCGATGCAGTAGTTTGGGTCTGTGTCGTGTGTGGAGTGAGTTGCTGCTTGCCTTCACTGCTGCTGCTGTTCTGCAGTTGCTGGATTCACAACTGGTTGTGAATCCAGTTGTGAATCCAGGTTGCTGGCGTCTCTGTTGGTCTTGTGTGGAAGCCACAATGCTGGTAGTCGCCGGTAAGGTCCTTTTAAGATGGCGCCCCTGCAGCCGCTGTAGCCACCGCTGTTTGGTGTCTTGAGTGTGGAGTGAGCCGCTGCTTGTTTTCGTCTCTCCTGACTTGCAGTTGCTGAACTTACAACAGGTCTCTGGCTTCTCTGCTGGCGGCGTGTGGAAGTTGCAATGCCGGTAGCAGCCGGTACTATCTGGCCAAGATGGCACCCCCGCTTTTCCTTAGGTAAAGCGCTTGGAGCTTTTTACTTTCCTCTGTTTTGTCTTCTGTCTTTGATTCCATCACGTTTCATATTTTTCGTTGTTTAGTTCAAGTTTTTGTTGCTTTTCTTCTCCTGTCGAGAAGTTGCTTTCACGACAGTTGAGACCCAAGTCTCAGAGAGGTCATAACAGAACATGGGTGAATGATATACAAGGAGGAAGCATGTTGCCGGCACTCGGAAACTCAGAACTCGGCTGGCGGGAAGACTGCCTCTTAACAAGAAATGTAGGGAGGGGAGGAGGGCTGTGGGGCTGGAGTGTTAGCTGCGTCCCGGCTCGGAGCCCGCAAAGAGGATGAGGAGGAAGGCACCGCTGTGGCTGTGGCTTCAGAGCTCCAGTCACTGGCTGCCACTGAGCCCGGCACAGAGACAGCTTGCCGCTCCCCAGCACCCTCTCCTGCCTGCACCCTAGCGCCCAGAGTTCTTTCAACCATTTAAAAAAATATATTTGGGCAGGGCCCACGCGACCACTGAGCCCGCAGCCTGAGAGCTGTGCATGGATACAGTGGGGCCTGCCGATTGGCCCCATGCCAGGACACCCCTGGCTCCAGCGGATGGCGACTGTGGCCAGTCGGTGCTCCTGCGGGAAGAGGTGTCCCAGCTCCAGGAAGCAGATGAAGGAGATGTTGGCCAAGGACTTGGAGGAGTCGTAGGGCGGCAAGGCTGCCAAGGTCCTCCTGGCCACGGAGCTCAGGGTACAGTTGGCACAGAAGGAGCAGGAGCTGGCCAAAGCCAAAGTGGTCTTGCAGGGGAGAACCAAGTTGGTAGGAAAACGAGAGGCAGCGTGTCCCCAGCGCTCCAAGAGTCAGAGCTCAGCCGGTGGGAAGACTGCTTCTTGACAAGAAATGCAAAACAGCCAAAACTAAACAAGACATTGAGAGCCAAAGTGCAGCAGATTGCGAGTCAGTGGAAGGAGCGGAGGGAGGTAGTGAGCTCAAAGCATTTCACCTGGTGGGTGGAGAGCGGAGCCAAAGGCACCATCTTGGCTGAGCCACGCCAGCACCGTGGCTCCCAGAGTCATCCAGCAGAGAAACAGCTGATCCTTGTGAAACCAACGATTTTAGCCCACCATTGAAAGCAGTCGACATCAGACCATGATGAAGCTCTAGTCTTACCAAATCCACATCTACAATGGCGATAGCTGCAAAGGGTGGGACGCAAGCCTCAGCCACCATAAAGAAAGTGACACGGAAAGACATAGATGAGGTGGATAGGCACAGGAGCAGCCCAACACCGAGAAAATGAGCAGGTGAAACACAGCCCCCCTGGAGTAGCCTAGCACCGGCGCAGAACACCCCAGCACTGAAAACCTGGATGGATACAGCATGGCCCCCTGGAGCAGCTCAGCAATGAGAATGTGGGGCCATGCCTACACTGTGACTCCTGGAGACCAACAGCAAAGAGACAGCAGATCCTTGTGAAACCAGCGACTATGGACCACCATTGAAACCGATCAACTCTGGAACATAATGAGGCCCAAGGCAATCCAGACCTGCACCTACAACAACAGTGGTTTCAAGGAGTGGGCCGTGAGCCTCTGCTCCTGCAATGAGTGTGATGAGGAGAGACAAAGAAGAGGTGGCCATACACAGGATCAGCCCAACTCTGAGAACATGGACTGGCGAACCACGGCACCCCATGAGCAGCCCAATACCATCTGGGAACACCCCAGAACTGAGGACATAGGTAGATGAGACTTGGCCTCCTCCCCAGCGGCCTAGCACTGAGAACACGGGCTGGTCAGCCCCCGGCCCCGCCCTCAGAGACCCCCCCAACTGGGGATGCAGAGCGGGCGAACCTTTGGCCCCGCCCCCCAGAGACCCCCGGCACTGTGAATGTGGAGCGGGCAAGTCTTCGGCCCTGCCCCCGGAGTCCCCCCGGTGCTGGGGATGCGGGGCGGGTGAGCCCTTGGCTCCGCCCCCAGAGAACCCCTCCCCCTGGCGCTGGGACGCGGGGCGGGTGAGCCCTTGGACCCCCCCAGACACCGCCAGTGCTGGGGACGTGGGGCGGGTGAGCCTTTGGCCCCGACCCTGGAGACCCCCCTGGTGCTGGGGATGCAGGGTGGGCGAGCCCTTGGCCTCGCCCCCGGACAACCCCTCTCCCCTGGTGCTGGGACGCAGGGCAGGCAAGCCCTTACCACCCCCCCACAGAGACACCGCCAGTGCTGGGGACGCGGGGCAGGCGAGCCTTCAGCCCCGCCCCCGGAGACCTCCCAGGCACTGGGGACACGGGGTGGGCGAGCCCTTGGCCTCGCCCCCGGAGAACCCCTCACCTCGCTCTGGGGCCACGGGGCAGGCAAGCCCCTGGCCACACCCCGGAATACCCTAGTGCTGAGGTCACGGGAGGATGAGCCACAACCCCGCACAGGAGGGACTCCAGACAAGAAGAGAAAACCTCAGATGAGTGAAGAAGGCAAACTTAACTGGGGGAGATGGGAAGGAAGGAGAGGGAAACAAACTGGTGTACAGGATGGACATACACAATGATATCAAAGTCAACTACTATGCTGAAAACAGGAAGGAGGGAGGGGGGAGGCAGGGAGGGTGGGAATTGAGGGAGGGCTAATTGACCGATGAGTGCATGTATAAATCAACCACCCTGAAATCCTTCAAGATGTATGATTGCAATGCACTAATAAAATAATAAAAAATGAAATATAGATGGCCAATAAACATATGCAAAGATGCTCAAGATTACTAATCATTAGGGAAATGCAAACAAAACCACATTGAGATACTATTTTTGCAGTCCTTAGGATGACTATTACAAAAAAAAAGAAAGTAAACCCAGAAAATTACAAGTTTTGTCAAAGATGTAGAGAAATTGAAATCTTTGTACTTTACAGGTTGGAATGTAAAATGATATAGCTGCTATGGAGAATATTATGGCAATTCATCAAGAAATTAAACATAGAATTACAATACAATCTAACAATTCCACTTCTTTATTTTTTGCCAGGGATTGAACCCAGGGGCATTCTACCTCCAAGCTACACCCCCAGCCTCTTTTTTTATTCTTCATTTTGAAACAGGGTCTCACTAAGTTGCAGAGGGCCTAAGTAGCTGAGGCTGGCCTGCGATCCTCCTGTCTCAGCCTCCCAAGTACTAGGATCACAAGCATGTGCCGCCACGCCTGGCTACAATTCCACTTCTTAGTTTATACCCAAAAGAAGTAAAAGTAGTGACTTGAAGAAATATTTGTACGCTCATGTTCATAGCAGCATTATTCACATATCCAAAAGAGGTGGAAGCAGTGCAGTGTCCATCAATAATAAATGGATATATAAAATGCGGTGCATACTTGCTATGGAAAAGTACTGAGCCTTAAAAAAGAAAGAAATACTGATACACGCTATAACATGGGCAAACCTCGAAGACATCGTACTATGTGAAATAACTTAGTCACAAAATGACAAATATATTATTCCTCTTATGCAGTATTTCTAGAGTAGTCAAATTCATAATAATGGAAAGTAGAATGGTGGTTGCCATGGGTGGGTGGGGAGGAAATGGGAAATTCATGTTTAATGGGTATGGAGTTTCAGTTTGGGAAGATGAAATAGTTCTGGAGATTAATGGTGGTGATGGTTACACAACAGTGTGAATTACTTAATGCCATAGAACTGTATGCTTAAAAATGGTGAAGATGGTAAATTTTATGTATATTTGCTGCAATAAATAGAATAACACAAGAATTATCCTAAATGTTAATTTTTAGCTTTGGTAGATTAGCATATATCAGTTGGAAAAAAAACTACTCTTTGTCTTTCTAGCAACCTCAAGATGAAACAGCACAAAATCAAGCTCTCTTACAGTAAGTATATCAATTTTTGGCTTCATTATATTGTGATTTTTTTGTCATTTTATACATCTAAGATAAGTTTCCATTTTCTCAAGAGGTTTAGGATTATTGTATATTTTTAAATAATTGCCCCTTAAGTAGCATAAATATGTGTTTTACAAACTCTCCAGATAAGTTTAATTTCAAAAAAAGATTGAATCAGACTAAGGTAAGTTGATTCTATTAATATTATTTCAAAAGCGAGTTTATAGCATAAAGGAGGAATTTGTAGAGCTTATAGACTTAACCTAACTCACGGTATACTTTAAGAGACTTTATTTTTTCAGTTCTTTTAAAAATAGTGCTTCTCAGTGTATGGTCTATGACCTTTCTCAGAGTTCCTGAGATTCTTTTAGAGTCTGTGAAGTCAAGACTGTCCTCATAATAATAGTAACACATTATTTGTCCCTTTCATGGTGTTTATTTTTTTATTTTATTTTTTTATTTTTATTTTATTTTTATTTTTTTTTTGCGGTACCAGGGATTGGACGCAGGGGCGTTCTACCTCCGCGCTACGCCCCCAGCCCTATTTTTTTTTATGCTTTACTTTGAAACCGGGTCTCAAGAAGTTGCAGAGGGCCTCACTAAGGAGAGAGAGAGAGAGAGAGACAGGGAGAGAGAGAGCGCGCTGAGGCTGGCTGCAAACCCAGATCCTCCAGTCTCCGCCTCCCAAAGTACTGGGATTACAAGAGTGCACCACCACGCCCGGCTTCATGGTGTTTACATTTGCATTTTCAGTGCTGAATCAAGGGTGGGTAAAATGCTGGAGCCTTTTTAGGAATCAGGGCACTGGCACCAAACCTGCTAGTAGTTATCTTGTTTTTCACGGCCATGTACTAGCAGTTAAAAAAAGTTACATCTGGGTGTGGTGGTGCATGCTTGTAATCCCAGTACTTGGGAAGCTGAGACAGGAGGATCTGGGTTTGCAGCCACCATCAGCTACTTAGTGAGGCCCTCCACAACTTAATGAGACCCTGTTTCACAGTAAAGAATAAAAAATAGGGCTGTAGAAGGCCCCTGGGTTCAATCCCCAGTACCGTAAAAAAAAAAAAAGTCACTTAATGTGTTTGATGAAGCAAAAAGGTATTGGTTTTATTAAATGTATACTTTGGAGTATATATATTTTAATATTCTGTGTGATAAAATGTGAAGTATGCTTAAAGCATTTCTTCTGTGCATACTAAAGTGTGAAGCAGTACTAAAGCACAAGTGCACTTTTTTGAGTTGTAAGAAAACTTGTTTCATTTTTTTTTTTAGCTTGAAAGTATAATTGACAAACTGGTTATTCGCACTTGGTTGTATGACAAACATTTTTGTATGTATGTATGTATTTATTTATTATTTTTGCGGTACTGGGGATTGAACCCAGAGGCATTCTACCTCTGAGCTATACCCCCAGCCCTATTTTTTATTCTTTATTTTGAAACAGGGTCTCATTAATTTGCGGAGGCTTCACTAAGTAGCTGAGGCTGGCCATGAACCTGGATCCTCCAGTCTCAGCCTCCCAAGTGCTGGGATTATAAGTGTGCACCACCATGCCTGGCTACATTTTTGTTTTTAAAATGAATGAAGTAAGCTAGTCACTTCAAGAAAAACAGTTGATTGTTGCTAATGAAAAAATTGATGCTTTCAAGTTAGAATTTTGGAAAACTTGTGTCCACCCCTGTGACCTATCTGATGGTGTTCCAATAACTAAAATTATCTGATGAAATCACTGGTAAAATTTATGAAGGTTAGGGTTTTTTTGATATTTTATGAGACGTGTCAACATTAGAACAATCCACAAAACCCAATAAATGAGTATTTCCTAAAAGACCAATGAATGGTGTTACAAAACCAGGCACAGGTAAAAGATCTACTCAAAGTACAAGGTAGATAATTGGTTTTAGTGTAACAACACAAAAATTATTAATATTATTTCAGTTTCTTCATTTAAGTAATTTTTTTATTTGTTTTGCTGTGTTGGAGATCAAACCCAGGGTCTCTGCACACTTAAGCAAGTGCTTTACCATTGAGTTACATCCCTGGCCCTCAAGTAAATTTGAAGAATCCAATCACTTGTAGAATTTTGGTGTAATAGCAATAAAGAGTATAATTATCCAAAAAGACTACTAAAAACTCCTCCTTTTTCTGACTGCATGTTTGTGTGAGGCCAAGTTTTTATTATATATGCATCAAACAATAATATATGGGAATAGATCAAATGTAGTAACAAATATAAGATGGTAGTTGTTTTATGTTAAGCCATAGAAGGAACGATTTTTTAAAAATGTGAAACATTGCTACAACTTTCTCACTTTTTTTTTGAGACGGGGTCTTGATATATTGCCTGGGGTGTCCTCAAAGTTCTGATCCTCTTGCCTCAACCTCCTGAGTAGCTGGGATTACAGGTGCATGCCACTGCTCCCAGCTTCACTCTTTTTTTTCATTTTGGAAAATATAATAATTTTTCACAAAATATGTTACTGGATTATTACTGTCATTTTAAAATTAAGAAATATTTAAGCATTCATTTATGTTTAACTTTTATATTAAAATATAAATATAAGCCACATAAACAAAAGTTCTTTGGGATCCTCAATAATTTTTAAGTATAAAGGAGTCTGAAGACCAAAAAATTTGAGTACCATTATTGTAAAATAATCCTTTTACCTAATATATTAACAATATAAGTTTATTTACAGAAATGGAAAAAAGTAAGGTAGATTAGCATAGCATATACTCTCACTCGCCAGAGAACCATTGTTAAAATTTTGGAATATTTTATTTTAGGATATGTGTGTGTATATATGTGTATATACATGCACGCATACATAGACACATATAATTTATTATTATAAATTTTATTTTAGGATATATAGATGTTAGGATATATATAACATTTGTTTTTGTTCATATTTTCTACAGAATTTGTGTCATTCTGCAGATAGCTTTGACTCTTATTTTTAAATTTTAAGTAATAGTTTATTTTTTCATGTCATTAATGTTTTTGAATACATGAATTTAATAACGCCATAATATTTCATTGTATGAATGACTGCTATAATTTATTTAATCATTCATCTATGTATGACTGGACATTTAGATTGTTTACAGTCTTGCCTAATATTAATAACTTAAAATAATTTAGATAGTGCTTTGCCTTATTTTCACATTTATGTCTTAAATTCTCTTTTACAATTAAGGAAAATGTCTCTTGTTCACTCAAACTCTGATTTTGTTTTGTTTTCGGTCAGCTTCTTATTCTCAAAGAATCTTATTTTAGGGAAAAAAATCAACATTGTATTCTATTGCTTCATGGAAATGATCATTCTATATGAGTAGTTTCATTTCCATTTTCAAGATGACTTTTATTAATGACTTTTGTTTTTAGACAGGAGAGGCTGCTCAATTTATTATTCTTGCTAAGGATTTAAGTAGCTATGTCTGGTGCATAAAACTGCTCTTAAAACATCTGAAACAAGCTTTTTTTTTAAAGGAAGGTATCTTGATTGCATTTATGCAGTAAATTAGACTGAGAAAAAATAGCTGATTGCCTTTCTTCAATCAGCTTATAATTATTCAAAGGCAGAGGATCAAAATTGCATATTAGACATGACCCTTTATTTTGCTTTCAACCTCTTCCTTTCAGTATTTCCTACTTTTCCATTGCCTGAATGAAAAATAATGTCTGAGAAATTTCTCATTAGTGACTTTCACTTATATCTAAAACTATAATGACAAATCATCAGTGTGTTTGAAGATGTAGATAGCCAAGCTACATAATTCAGAACCATTTTCTCCATGACCCCACTACCCCTGTTTGGCAGACCTAAATATAATTTAGCTTGTGTTGTGGTTTAGGTATGAAATGTTCCCCAAAGGCTCATATATTGGAGGCTTGATTCCTAAATGCAGCAATGTTCAGAGGTAGAGCTTTTGAGAAGTGATTGGATCATGAGGGCTATCTTAATAATGGATTAATCAATTGGTGGATTCATAATTTGAACACACTATTGGGAGGTGGTGGGAATGGTAGGAGGTATGACCTAGTTGAGAGGAGTGGGTATGTGGGGACTATTTCTTATCTTTCTCTATGCTTCTTGGCTACCATGAAATGAGCAGGTTTTCTCTGCCATGCCCTTCTGCCATGATACTTGGCTTTGCTTCAGGCCCAAAGCAATGGAGTGGTTTGACCATGGACTAAAACCTTTGAAACTGTGAGCCAAAAGTAAATCTTCCCTCCCTCCCCCTTTTTTTTGTATTGGGGTTTGAACCCAGGGGCATTCTACTTCTGAGCTATAGCCCCAGCCCTTTTTAAATTTTTATTTTGAAATAGGGTCTTGCTAAGTTGCAGAGGCTGGCCTTGAACCTGTGATCCTCCCAAATACTGGGATTCCAGGCATGCACCACCACACCCGGAAAATCTTTCCTCCTTTAAGTTGTTTTTCCGAGGTATTTTGTTACACATTAAAAAGCTAACTAATACAGCTTGTTTACCTTCCTGAATTCAGCAGTTTTTCAGCTCACTCTTTCATTTTTGCAGTCACTTGAAATGTAAATGTTAACAAAGTGCTAATACTTATAAAAATAATTGGAATGATGTAGCAAAAACAGTAACATTTGGAAAGCTTTAAGAAAGTTTAAATTGTATTTTAGAAATAATGTTTTTCCTTTCCGTTTAAAAGCTTTTTCTTGCCAGGCATGGTGGCGCACGCTTGTAATCCCAGTACTTGGGAGGTGGAGACCGGAGGATCCGGGTTTGCAGCCAGCCTCAGCTACTCAGTGAGGCCCTCTGCAACTTTGTGAGACCCGGTTTCAAAATAAAGGATAAAAATTAGGGCTGGGGGTGTAGCTCAGAGGTAGAACGCCCCTGGTTTCAATCCCCAGTACCGAAAAAAAAATAAAAGCTTTTTCTTATTAATTAATTGATTTGTTTTTTAGGACCAGAAAAAATTTTCCAGTGTTCACTGTGTCATTTCCCCAGGCTGGACTTTCTTTGAACCACCAAAACATTGAAGGTATGTTTCCATGTGTAGAGGTATATAAAGAAAAGTTGTCTTTGCCTAAAAATAGAATGCTAGGTTAGAGGTGGAGTTATTTATAACTAGGTTGGCCTATCATACATTTTAAATATGAAATTGACTTTGCTATTGACCTTGTATTATATTGCATAGAATTGCCCATGGAAGAAATAGGTAGTTGCAACTAGTACCTGCTACTCCCAAGTGTCTGCTCTTTTCGCTTGTGATTTTGGGGCCCACATATGAAAAAAATGTTTTATTTATTTATTTTTGTTCATAACATCACTAATAAGTACGTCATGCCCTTCTTGACTAGCAGTCATATGGGCCAGTTTTACCTTGACTTTGGCTGTATTGTCTAGTATATAAAAATGGCCATTTTTCTCTTTGATGTGCCTCTTAGATACTCCTCCAGAGTGAGTATCATGTGTGTTGTGTCACACTAGTAAATATTCATAGTGGTCAATAAGACCTTGTGTTATAAGAAAAGGGCACAAAGATATACAAAATTGGAAAAGATAATTTTTTTTTGCGGTACTGGGGATTGAACCCAGGGGCATTCTACCTCTGAGCTACACCCCCAGCCCTATTTTTTAATCTTCATTTTGAAACAGGGTCTTACTGAGTTGCAGAGGGCCTCACTAAGTAGCTGAGGCTGGCCGTGAACCCGGATCCTCCGGTGTCAGCCTCCCAAGTACTGAGATTACAAGCATGTGCCACCATGCCTGGCTGGAAAAGATAATTTTTAAAAGCTCTGTCTTCCGCTTTATATTACTGTTTTTGCCCATTACCACCTCTTAACATGCACTCCTAGTGCCTAGCTTTTGGTCTATAATTGTATACATACATACACACACACACACACACACACACACACACACATATATATATATTTCATTCTTTTAACAAATATTTATTGAAGCTACTATGTGCCAGGTGTATGGGTGTTTGAGTTCTAAATAAACTAGGAAACCTTAAAGGATAGCTGATCTGTCTTGGAGCATGACGATATTAAGATAGGTCTGAAATTTAACATTACGAAAAAGCAGAGACTCTTTCAAGGATGTCTGGAGGTCAGTGCTTAGAAAATAAAGGACTAAGTCATTGTTGCTTCCACTGGCCAAGCTGCTACAAATTAAGTAGGAAAAAAACTAATAATTCTTTAGAAAAAATACCAATAATTCATGGAAATGTTTTTTGAAACAATTATGTGTTCATCATAATACTCAAAAAATGTTAAAAGTATACAATACAAAAATAAAAGTGACTATAGTAGGATGTTTTAAAGACTTTAAAAAGAGCCGGGCGTGGTGGCACATGCTTGTAATCCTCGTACTTGGGAGGCTGAGACCGGAGGATCCGGGTTGTTCGCCAGCCTCAGCTACTTAGGAAGCCCTCTGCAACTTAGTGAGACCCTGTTTCAAAATAGGGCTGGAGGTGTAGCTCGGAGGTAGAAGCCCCTGGGTTCAATCCCCAGTACTCCCCCCCAAAAAAGACTAAAAAGTTAGGATCGGTTAATAAATTTGCATTTTGTTTTTCTTATTACATTTATGTCTATAAAACATAGGGGTTTTTGTTTATCACTGTATAAGCAGAGAAAGAAGAAAACACAGAACATTGAGTATGTCAAGTATTCTTAGAAAAAGTAAGAATTGTACAAAGAAAGGGAAGGATCACCTACTCAGCACCAGTAGTAACATGTAAAATATATAAGAGGTGGGGGTCTAAGATTACAAATAACTGATATCCAATTAAAGAGACTTTACTGTAGAGACTAGATCCCTCATCTCCTAGGAATGAAAAGCCTTAAATGGCCCTACTTTTCATGTTACTAGAAGGTATAAGTTTACAATAACACTAACAGAACAGGTCAGTATATAATAAATAACAGGAAAAAAGATTTTATAACTCTGGCCAGGTAACTTAAGATTACATTCTGGGGCATAACATTAAGTTACCCAAAAATAACCTTTATGAAGTTTAAGGTGTTATTTTATAAGTAAAACTATATAATTGGCTACTCAGGTTTGAATCCTCTTGAGAGAAATAGTCCTATGCCCAACAAAAAAGTCATGTAGTCAGTAACCCAGGTCCTGTCACCTCAACTGGTTCAACAAGTTATTTTCTATCTGATATAATATCTGTAACCCTGGAAAGGTATAAAAATAAGTATTGCTTTAATTTGTTATGGGGAAATAAAATGAGAATTATCTAGCTAGGCTCAGTTTAGTTGGACCTACTTTTATTGGCAAGATCCAAAGCATCATAATCCAGAGCCAGTTGAACTCTCCATCAGGTCTGACCAGGATATTGACCTTGGCCACATAATGTCATTCTTCATAGCCAGTTTGATCTGGTGATTGTTGGCCTTGACATCCACAGTGAACATAAGTGTATTGTTGCTGCAGTGTCTTGGTCACCAGAAGATGGGTGACAAGGATGACCTCCTGATTCCTTTTCGTCCTATATAGCATGTTCATGCCTAACTCCAGATAGCATGAATTCATTTAAGTTCTGTTCCTTATAATGGAGGAAATAATGACACTGAGAAAATAGATATGATTTTTCCTTGTGAGGTTATAAATACTTAGAATAATACCACTGAAATGATTGGGTTTTAGATAAACTAATTTTGAGTAATTACAGTTCTATTTTGATCAGTATAAGATTTTATTTAAAAAATTATAATTTCAGCCGGGCATGGTGGCACACGCTTGTAATCCCAGTACTTTGGGAGGCGGAGACTGGAGGATCCGGGTTCGCGGCCAGCCTCAGCTCTCTCTCTCTCTCTTTCCCTCTCTCTCTCTCTCTCTCTACCTAGTGAGGCCCTCTGCAACTTCGTGAGACCCAGTTTCAAACTAAAGTATAAAAAAATAGGGCTGGGGGTGTAGCGCAGAGGTAGAACGCACCTGGGTTCAATCCCTGGTACCGCAAAAAAAATTATAATTTCATTTCCAGAATAATAACAATATGCTTATATCATTAAATGGGTACACTTAGCCAGGTGTGGTGGTGCATGCTTGTAATCCTAGTACTTGGGAGGCTGAGAGAGGAGGATCACAGGTTCAAGGACAGCCCCAGCAATTTAGTGAGACTCTCAGCAACCTAGTGAAACCCTGTTTCCAAATAAGAAATAAAATTGGTCTGGGGATGTAGCTCGGAGGTAGAATGCCTCTGGGTTCAATTCCCAGCACCACACACACAAAAAGCCAAAAACAAAACAAAAATAAATGGGTATACTTTTAAAATATTTGATATGTCATTTGAATTGTCTAGGGAATTATGTGATGATAAAATTCTGACTGAGATGGCATGTTTTTAGTACTTTAATAAAACTGGGATAAAAGCATCATATTGTTCTCTTCTAGGGCCTGATGCTGAAAATACTGAAGTTTTGCCATACCCAGAAAAGGTTTGTTTGCATAACAGAGATTAGCTATGTAGATCATGGATTTAGATTTTTAAAAATCATTGTTGATTAAGGAATCAAGCTAATTTAGACCCTTTCCCAGGCAGTGATATGACTAAACCATTTCAGTAGATAGAAATCTATTCTTGTCTAAAAACCTCATCCAGTGTTTATTCTTCCTTATCTCTAATAAAGTAGTGTTTTTCTTGACCTGTGTTTCTTACTTCATCTCAAATTTCCTGACACCAAGCTTTTTTTGCTCAAGTCAGGAACCAGAAGGCAGGGGAAAGAGCATAAAATTTGCAACCAGGTCTAGGTTCTAAGGGCAGCTCTGTTATTTATATCTGTAAAATACCAATGATGAGACCTGTTTCAAAAAATTATTATGAGGACTGAGAGCAATGGTGTACATGATGCTTGGCATCTAGTTGGTGCTGAATAAATGTATGTTCCTCCTTTCTTTCACTCCTTCATAAATATTTAATTAATGTCTCAAGTCCTTTCTCCTCTATAAATCTGTTTCAGATTACTCTGGTAATCTTAACCAGAGTAGTTGCTCCCTGTCTAGTATTTTTCACTAACTATATTAGTATTTCCTAATTACTTGTACCCTCTGACATTAAAAGATCTCCTGAGAAAAAGGATTTTTTGGACAAAAAAAAAGTTTGGGAGAATACTGTGTCCTAAATTTTCCTCAGAGATTTACAGTATATATGCTCTGAAAAGTTCTGTGGTAAAGTTTCATCATGCATTTTTCAAACAATCATGAAAGCCCTCTATTGCCTCTATCTCCCTCAAAACCTATTCTTGCAAGACACTAAGCTCCATCGAATTGTTTTTATACCTAGTACCTTCAATTTCGTAGATTTAAGGACTTCACCTAGGAGGGAGGACTTAAGGTGTGACTTAAGATTGGTAGGTTCTAGTTCTTAAATTCCTGCCAAGTTTCTTTCACTCTCTGAGCAAATTATAGTTAGCATTACTAATAAGTAAATATGTCTTCTTAAGCTCTATATGCTATATACAGAGAAGAGAAATTGTGGCAGATAGAAAAAGACAGGAGGAACAATAAAATGTTTTTCCTTTTATTCAAATGAAAAGATTGTTAGAAGGCTATAATAATAATAATAATAATGCAGCATCCTATCAGAGAGGTGGTGAATTAGATTTTTAGAAATAGCCTAAGTCATTAAAACCCATTCTGTTCTTTAAGGTCAAGCAAATTAACAATTTTTATTGTTGAAAAAAAATTTTAGTGTCTTTAAAGTACATTATTTTCTTTTTTGCGGTACTGGGGATTGAACCCAGGGGCATTCTACCTCTGAGCTACACCCCCAGCCCCATTTTTTGTTCTTTATTTTGAAACAGGGTCTCACTAAGTTGTGGAGGGCCTCACTAAGTAGCTGAAGCTGGCCACGAACCTGGATCCTCCTGTCTCAGTCTCCCAAGTACTGGGATTACAAGTGTGCGCCACCACGCCCAGCTCTTATTCTTTATTTTGAAACAGGGTCTCACTAAGTTGCGGAAGGCCTCACTAAGTAGCTGAGGCTGGGTGTGAACACGAATCCTCCTGTCTCAGCCTCCCAAGTACTGGGATTACAAGCGTACACCACCATGCCTGTCTAAAGTACATTATTTTTGCCAGGCGTGGTGGCACATGCTTGTAATCCCAGTACTTTGGGAGGGGGAGACCGGAGGATCCGGGTTCCCGGCCAGCCTCAGCGCTTGCTCGCGCACGCGCGCTCTCTCTCTCTCTCTCTCTCTCTCTCCCCCCTGTGTGTGTCTTTCTCTCTCTCTCTACTTAGTGAGGCCCTCTGCAACTTCGTGAGACCTGGTTTCAAAATAAAGGATAAAAAATAGGGCCAGGGGTGTGTAGGGTGTGTAGCGCGGAGGTAGAACGCCCCTGGGTTCAATCCCCGGTACCGCAAAAAAAAAAAAAAAAGTACATTATTTTCTTGAATGTCTTATGAACTGATTTGGAAAGCAATTTCAAAAGAGAGATACTAATAATATTTTGAGCATTGGAAACATTGTGAGAACAGGTATGACCTCTTACGGAAATATCTTTGAAAAGCAGTGGTCACTTAGAATAAATATAAGTTTTGTGTTTTTTGTTTAAAGTAACCACAAACCAGAGTCATTAATTTATAGCTAGGGCTCATAATACTTATTTCTCCCATTTTCCTTCTGACCTGTCCTTTGGTCATTTTACTTAACATTTGCATATTCATACAAAGGTAAGGAATAAAAAGAAGGTTAAATGACACCAATTTTATTCCTAATTAATAGTTTTTATTACACAAAATAGAAATTTTTGTCAAGAAAGAATTAACTACTGTGAGGTTTTGAGATCATCTGTTACTTTATCCATGGCATCTCTGTCTCTTTGCTTAGCATAGATAATCTAAACTTAGTTGAATAGGTAATTTGAATAGTAAGGAATATTCTATTTGTGGAGAAGGAGGACAGTTGATTAAAAAAAACTTTTTGAGGATAATTTAAAAACTAAATTTTTCATCTCAAGCATTTTCTTATATATGCTATAATGATGGAATTTTTATTTGGAATACACAGGAACTAAATGAAGACAGAGATTCCCCTGAAATTAATCTTTACTCAGGTACTGCCATTACAGTACCTGGTATGCTTGCAGCAGAGGAGAAATCAGTAATAGAGCCAGAGAAGATCTTAGCAGCACCAAATACATTTTCTGAGCCTGGAAAGGAAGTCCTATTGACCAGGACTTCTAAGGAAACCCAGGATGAAGAAAGCTCCCTTGAAACTTTTGTGTCTGCCATAGAAAGATTACTAACATCACCAGAAAGCCTTCAGGAAGAGAGACTGCTTGAAATAATGAATGATTTTGACCCTGCAGAATTGATGAACCCATCAAACAACTCTCTGAATTCCATATCAATACCATTGAATTCCTTGTCAGCAAGTGGTAGAGATTTACTAGAAAACAAAGAGGGTGATGCATTGCCAGCTGAATTATTGGCAGCCCTGGGCACATTGTCAGAAGCCAAGCTGGGACCCATCTGTCACAGAAAAGAGGAAGGTGTCAATGTTGGAAATGAATGTTTAGAAGTGGACCATATTGTGTCTCAGAATGATGAAGATTGTACACAAATAGCAGAGGTGAATTTTGCATCTCTTTGTTCTACTACACCATTTGAACAGGGTTTCAAGTTAGCTGAGCTGCAGAACAACCGTCCATCAGTGGAACAAGTAGGTGCAATATGAGTCTTGATTTTGCCTTTTAGAGTGATCTTTAACAAGTCGTTGTCTTGTTAAATTTAAATCTTCTACCCAAATACCAACATCTAGATGATACTTTGTAACTTTGAAGCATACAGTGATTTTTTTTTCTCTTTCTTTTTTTGTGTGTGTGGTACTGGGGATTGAACACAAGGGCATTCTACCTCTGAGCTACACCCCAGCCTGACTTTATTTTAAAACAGGGTCTGGGGCCGGGCGTGGTGGCGCACGCTTGTAATCCCAGTACTTTGGGAGGCGGATACCGGAGGATCCGAGTTCACGGCCAACCTCAGCGCGCATACGCGGGCGCGCGCGTTTTCTCTCTCCTCTCTCTCTCTCTCTCTCTCTCTCTCTCTCTCTCCCTGTCTCTCTCTCCCTGTCTCTCTCTCTCTACCTAGTGAGGCTCTCTGCAACTTCGTGAGACCCGGTTTCAAAAATAAAGCATAAAAAAATAGGGCCTGGGGCGTAGCGCGGAGGTAGAACGCCCCTGCGTTCAATCCCCGGTACCGAAAAAAAAAAAAAAACCAGGGTCTGGCTAAGGCTGGCCTCAAACCTGTGATCCTCCTGTCTCAGCCTCCCAAGCACTGGGATTCTAAGCATGTACCACCATGCTACATACAGTTATATTTTTAGAAGTTCTTGGGTAGAGTTTTCAAGGGGTTAGAAAGTTAAAATAGATTCCTCCCCAACAAACCTGAGAAGATAACAGCATTAATTTGCTTGTATATGTAGGAAGAAATGAATTATTTACTGAAGTTTTGTTAGCTCAGAAAATTACTACTATTACCTGGTATAAAGAGGGATATTTCATTTTAATTTATAGTTAGACATAGAATTTATGCAATTGGGTTGCCAGGGGAGGGAAAATTGTGTCTAACTTAAGCAGAACTTTGCCTTTTATGTCTGAGAATACTGCCAGGTATAACTCTTGGGATTTAGAATTTCTGTAGCATTATGCTTAGAGCATTGACCTACCATGCACCAAGTTCCTTTTTCATGTTGACAATTTGCATCTTGGTTATAAAAAAATTAAAAAGTGCTAGGTATGATGTCACACGCCTGTAAACCCAGTACTTGGGACAGATTTCAGGTTTGACACAGAAGGATTGCAGGTTCAAGACCGGTCTCAGCAATTTAACCAGACCCTGTTTCAAAATAAAAAATAAAATAGGGCTGAAGTTGTAGCTCGGAGGTAGAATGCCCCTGGGTTTAATCCCTGTACCAAAAAAAAAAAAAAAAAAAAGGAACACAAAAATCCCCTACAGCTCCATTGTCTATAGATAATCATTGCCAACAGTTTGGTATATCTATCTGTCTCCAATTATTTCTATTGTATTCTATGTAAGTTTATTTTATTCAGATGGGATTATATTATACATGATACTTTGCAGCTTTTTTTTTTCTTGTGGTACTGGGGATTAAACCTAGGGGCATTCTACCTCTGAGCTACACCCCCAGCCCTATTTTCTTTTTTATTTGGAAACAGGGTCTCACTAAGTTGCGGAAGGCCTCACTAAGTTCTGAGTCTGGCCACAAATCTGCGATCCTCCTGTCTCTGCCTCCCAAGTACTGGGATTACAAGTGTGTGCCACCATGGCCAACTGCAGCTTATTTTTTAAATTTAATATATATTGGTTATCTTTCAATGTCAGGAAATGTAGCACTACTTATATCTTTTAACTTGCTAAATGGTATTGCAGTGTATGATTATATTGTAATTTATTTAACCAATTCACTAATGATGATCATTTGGATTCTTTTCTTTTTTTTTTCTTTTGGCTGTTACTATGCTGAACTCATGTTGTGACACACATACTTGTAATAATACTGCATGTGGTTCTAGTTATCAAATCTCAAAACAAACAAGCAAACAAATTAACAAATGAAAGCGAGAGTAATTATGGAGATAGAAAATGCAGATTAAACATTGCAGTATTCTAATCTGAAAAGAAGGAATATGAGTAAAGTATAGGAAATTATGACTGGAATTGGTAAAGAGAGCACAAACTTAACACATCTTCAAAAGAAAAGAAAAAGGAAGCCAGGTGTGATGGTGGCACATGCCTGTAATCCCAGTGTTTGGGAGGCTGAGACAGAAGGATCACAGGTTCAAGGACAGCCTCAGCAAGTAGTGAGGTTCTCAGCAATTTAGAGAGACCCTGTTTCAAAATAAAAAATAAGCCAGGCGTGGTGGCACACGCTTGTGATCCCAGTATTTGGGAGGCTGAGACAGGAGGATCACAGGTTTGCAGCCAGCCTCAGCTACTTAGTGAGGCCGTCCACAAGTTAGCAAGACCGTGTTTCAAAATAAAGAATAAAAAATAGGGCTGGGGGTGTAGCCTGGAGGTAAAATGCCCCTAGGTTCAATCCCTGGTACTGCAATAAATAAATAAATAAATAAATAAATAAATTTTTAAAAAAGGGCTAGGGGTGTAGCTTGGAGGTAGAATGCCCTAGGGTTCAATCCCCAGTACTGCAAAAATAAATAAATAAATAAATAAATAAATAAATAAATAAATAAATAAATAAGGCTGGGAGTGTAGCCTGGAGGTAGAAGGCCCCTGGGTTCCACCCCCAGTACCATAAAAAAAGGGGGAAAAACCCTTTAAAAGTAGAAAGGAAATTTACTTAGAACAGATCAAGTTATATACTCTTTTACTGAGTTGTGATAAAAATATGGAACTTTTTATCTTGAGAAGCTTTGTGAGCTGGATATATAAATACGCTCAAGAAGGTTTAGATAATATGTGTAAAAAATAAAAATCTTCATGGAAGTTAAATCTATAATGAATTATTAAGAGGAAGTTAGAGCAATTCATGATGTGCTGTTAACCTTTTAAAATCAGTGTAATGCAGGCCGGGCGTGGTGGCGCACGCTTGTAATCCCAGTACTTTGGGAGGCAGAGACTGGAGGATCCGGGTTCCTGGCCAGCCTCAGCTCTCTCGCTCTTTCTCTCCCTGTCTCTCTCTCCTTAGTGAGGCCCTCCGCCACTTCGTGAGACCCGGTTTCAAAATAAAGTATAAAAAATAGGGCCGGGGGCGTAGCGTGGAGGTAGAACGCCCCTGCGTTCAATCCCCGGTACCGCAAAAAAAAAAAAAAAAATCAGTGTAATGGAGATTATGTACTATCTTGTCCCATAAAATGACACTTATTGATACTATCAAATAAGAAAATACTAGGCTGAGTAGATTATTATTCTAGCCTAGTATGACATTTCTAATATCTCTATGGGTTTCTCATCATTCTATACTATCTATTTCCTGCAAAATTAAATCTCCAGAGTGACTTTAAGCTTAGAAATGTTGTATTAGGCCAGATTAGGTTTTTCCTTGAATTTTAAGGATTAAGATTGAATAAAATAATTTTAATTTATACTCTTCTTAAGCTTTTAAACCTGCATTGTCCTTTGTTACATTTAATTATTATAAAAATTTCATTATGTTCACATATGTTTATGAATTCTTATACTTTTAAGAGGCATTTTAGTTTCATCCAAGGACAAGATAAAATGTGATTTTTCTTAATTTTAATTTCTTTAGTGTTGTAATTTGTGGATGCATTGAATCTTTACAGACTGTAGAAGACCCAAATTCATTTGGATTGCAAACTTCAGCTCATCAGAATGTTACCTCTTGTGAGCCACTAAATAATAAAAGGAATTCAAATCCTGTGGAAAATGCCTCTGACCAGGAAACCCCGTGTGTGTTAAGGAGATCATTTAGACTGGAAAAACTAAAAGAAAGCCAAGGTGCAAAGTGTACAGATGACATGTGTAAGATACCAGAAAAGATTTTACCAAAATTACTTAGCTGTGACGATCAAATAAGTAATAAATCTTCAGCTGAGAATTTCAGGTATGCTATCAAACTATATCTTTATTTCTAGGTATGCTATAGAACTAACACATAATTATGTACTTGGGGATGTTAGGGTCCATGTAAATATATCCATAAGTATAAAAATCTTTATTTTTTATGTTTCTGCTTTTTTATTTTTCAGGTTTTGATCAGTGCCTGCCATATTTAAAAATGCCTTGTCATGTGCAAATAGCTCAGTAAAATACCTTTGAGTTTTAAATTTTTAGTTAAAATTTGGTATAATTTTCCATGGATGCTTATAAAAAACATTATAGTAACTTTAAAAATACATTTATTTTCCAAGAATGCAGGATCCTGTTTTAATGACTGAAGGTAAAGGAAACAATATACATTCATCCAGATTCAAGAGTGAACAGATAAGGAAAAATGAACGACTTAGAGTAAAAAATGGTGAGACATATTTTGAGTATTTCTACATTTCCTTAAGAAACACAGAAGCATAATTCTGGTAAAAAAAAAAAGATTCAGAGATTATCTCTTTCAACTTTTCTCATTTTGCTGATGGAGAAGCAACTTCAGAGATGGTAAGGCTTTTTCCCAGTACCACACAGCTCATTTGTAGCATAACTGGGATTTGATCCTGAACTTCTAGCTCTTAGACTGGTATTGTTTTTCATACTTCTGTATTGGAGAAAGCAGTCACAGAACTCTTCAAATTTAGGTATGTGACCAACCTAACCAAAAGGCTTTGAGAAAGCACACCAGGAAGAGTTAGAGTAAAGTTCTTATGCCTTATTTCTGTGTTCCTGTAAAACCCAATAGGTTGAACTAAAAACATTCTCAGATATAATAAGAGAATCTAGGAACACTGGTTAAAAATAATAGTGGTAGCCGGGCTGGTGGTGCACGCTTGTAATCCTAGTACTTGGGAGGCTGAGGTCGGAGGATCCGGGTTCACGGCCAGCCTCAGCTACTTAGTGAGGCCCTCTGCAACTTAGTGAGACCCTGTTTCAAAATAAAGATTAAAAAATAGGGCCGGGGGTGTAGCCCAGAGGTAGAATGCCCCTGGGTTCAATCCTCGATACTGCCAAAAAAAAATAAATAATAGTGGAGAAATTGACAAAATTAGACTATAGATTGTAGATTGTATCAGTGTTAAATTTTCTGATTTTGATAATAGTACTGTGGTTATATAAGAGTGTTCTTATTCTTAGAAAATATAACCTTATGAGCCGGGCGTGATGGCACACGCTTGTAATCCCAGTACTTGGGAGGCAGAGACCGGAGGATCCGGGTTTGCGGCCAGCCTCAGCTATTTAGTGAGGCCCTCCGCAACTTCGTGAGACCTGGTTTCAAAATAAAGTATAAAAAATAGGGCCGGAGGTGTAGCTGGGAGGTAAAACGCCCCTGGGTTCAATCCCCGGTACCGCAAAAAAAGAAAATATAACCTTATGTATTAGTGGTAAAAGAGCATGGTTTAGAAAATATATATATGTGCTCTGTGTTTGTATTTATAAATGAAGAAGGAAGTAGCTGATCTAAAGTTGTGGCAGAACATTAATGATGAGTGAATTCTTTGTTCTTTTTTCTTTTTTGCAGTTCTGGGCATTGAACCCAGGGCCTCACACATGCTAGGCAAGAACTCTACCACTAAGCTATATCCCCAACCATTTGTTCTATTTTTAAAACTTTTCTGTTAGTTTGAAATTATTTCAGAATTTGAAGTTAGAAAAATTCAGTAAACTCAAAAAGATAAAAATTAATTTTACATTTCATATTTATAACTTATAAATATATAAAAATTATATACTTCATATATATAACTATTAACTAGTTAAACAATGTAAGAGAAGATCCCATTTGTAAAATTGTAACAAGAGAGAAAATATCTACTTATGTAATTAATAAGAATTATGCTGTAACTATAAGAAAAGAGTTTAAAAATTCTGTAGAGGTACATTAAAAATAAAAAGACTTGTCGCTGGGCATGGTGGCGCATGCTTGTAATCCCAGTACTTGGGAGGCGGAGACCGGAGGATCCGGGTTCGCGGCCAGCCTCAGCTACTTAGTTAGGCCCTCCGCAACTTCGTGAGACCCGGTTTCAAAATAAAGTATAAGAAAATAGGGCTGGAGGTGTAGCTCAGAGGTAGAATGCCCCTGGGTTCAATCCCTGGTACTGCAAAAAAATAAAAAATATAAAAAAAAAAGTTGAATAAATGGAAAGAAAAACCTTGTTCTTGACTAGAAAGCTTCAGCATTATAAGAAACTTGCTTACCTCTTAATTACTCAACAAATACATGAGATCTAAATGAAAAATGGATTGTTGTTCAATCAAATTTTGTTTTGTTATTTTTTTATAGGGATGAAGGGTAGCTATGGGAATGTTACAAAATGATACTAAATTTCAGCTGAAAAAGTAAATATGAGAAAGACTAGACAAGAAAATTCCGAAAAAGCAAAGGGAAGGTAGAGTGTCAGGACCCTGTTCTGTGTAACATGAAAGCATATTAGAAAACCATTGAAATTAAAGGAATTTGGCACTGGCATGTGAACAATCAGGTAAATCAGTGAAATGGAATAGAAAGTTTGGATGTAGAAGCCAGATACAATGGAGATATGAATATTTGTGATAAAGTTGAAATTTCATATTGGTGGTAAAAGAAAGCAAGCAATAAGTAGAGAAAAACACAGACAGAATTAGATCCTTCTAACATTCCTTATTCTAAATTGAATTTCACGTGATCAAAGATGTAAGTAAAAAAAAAGTTACAGAAGAAAACATAGGCGAACCTGTTCATAATCTTGATGTGGAAAAGTCTTTTTTTTTTTTTTTTGGTACCGGGGATTGAACGCAGGGGCGTTCTACCTCCGCGCTACGCCCCCCCCCCCCCGGCCCTATTTTTTATACTTTATTTTGAAACCGGGTCTCACGAAGTTGCGGAGGGCCTCACTAAGGAGAGAGAGAGAGAGAGACAGGCAGACAGAGAGAGAGAGACAGGGAGGGAGGGATGGAGAGAACACTCGCATGCGTGGGTGCGCGCGCACATGCGCGAGTTGAGGCTGGCCGCAAACCCGGATCCTCCGGTCTCCGCCTCCCAAAGTACTGGGATTACAAGCGTCCGCCACCACGCCCTGGCGGAAAAGTCTTTTTAAAGAATGATTCAAACTCAGAAAGGAACCAGGAGGGAAAAACATGATAAAACTGACTACATACATTTTGAAAAAGTATATAGAAATATACACTAAAGAACATCAAACAGAGAAGAAATATTAGTAACATTACACAAGAGGTTAATTGCATTAGCATGCAATAAGCTTTCATGAAATAGTAGGGCCAAAGGACAGAATAGATTATCTATATGTCTTTGATGATCGTGATGATTTCATGGGTATATACTTATCCCCTAACTCACTGAATTGTATATACTAAGTGATTGCAGCTTTTTGCATGTCAAAATATTAATAACAAAAGCTTTAACACTGAGGAAAAAATAAAAAGAACAAAAAATGATCGGGGACATGAACAAGCAGTTAACAGAAAAAATATTACACATATACACACATGTGTACACACATGTATATATACACACCTGAATCTAGCCCTGTTGGATTAGGACTTCAACATATGACTTAAGGAGAGCACAGTTCAGTCTGTAACACTTTCAGTGGTGATCTCTTCCAAACATTTACAGGAGAAATAATACTAGTTCTCCACAAATTCTTCCAAAGAAATATCAAAGATAGAGAAATAATTTCCAACTCAAGGGATCATAGAGCTGAACTGCCTATTTTCTAATGTTTAAGAATAGGTCCACTTATATATTTTATCTAGTTTTTTAGTTGTTAACCCAGGGAGGGCAAGTCACAGTAGTTATTTAGTCATGACTAGAAGTGGATATCTTCTATAACTTAGTTTTCATTGAAAAGTTTTTTTAATTTCATCCTAATTTATTTTTAATAAATTACATAATTATAATAGCAAGTGTAACTAGCATAGATTTGAGAGTAAGCACTACTGTTTCATGGTAAGTATACAAATTATCTGATGGCAGAAGAATGCTTTGTATTCTGGAAATAGGAAGGTAGGCTCAAATGTTCAACAGTTAGGTTTTACAGCGATACTGAATGTAAGGAGTCAAATAAAAAAAGGCAAAACACTTAAATTGCAGTCCATTAATAAAGTTGCTGTAGTACTCAATTACTTCTATGAGGTTTTAAGATGGGGCAGGTTAACTAGACTAAAATTGGAAAAGCTATCATCAAAGCTGTCCTGAAATTTAGGAAATCCAAATAAGTATTGCCCTCCAGAATTGACATGTAAACAGGCAGTTTCTGTATTTTTGGAGGCATAATAGAGAATTGATTTTTGATATGTATCTGGAAAATTATTTTAACTGTGCATTTCCTGGCTTAGGAAATCAAAACTATCGCAAAGACTAAGCCCATCATTCTTTCTGTAGTTTCATGACAGTTACTTTTAGCAAAGAAAGAAAATTTAACATTCTCTTTTCTTATTTCATTGGGGTTAGTTTTTGTATCTTCCATATATGCTTCTGAAATATTCTCATGGTTTTATAAGACATTTGGTACTATAACATTTTATAAAGTTTGATAATGTGTTAGTATGTTTTCTGTCACTATACCAAATACCCAAGACAATCAACTTATAAAGAGAAAAAGGGTTACTTACTCACAGTTTGGGAGGTTCCAGTCTACAATCCATTGTTCCTATTGCTTTGGACCTATAGTGAAGCAGCATATCATGGTAGGAACACATGGTGGTGTTTACATCATGCACAGGAAATAGAAGAGAAAGAATAAGGGACTGGGGCCCACTAACCCCTTGGAGGACATACTTCCAATGACCCAAAAACCTCTTATTAGACCCTACCTCTTTAAACCTCCACCATCCTCCCAGTAGTTCCACCCTAGGGACCAGGCCTCTAACACTTGCGACTTTGGGGAACATTCAAGATGCAAACAATAGCAGACAATATATGATTCTAGATTTAAATAATCCTTTTCAGCCAAGGAGTGGTCATGCATGCCTGTAATTCCAGTACTTGGGAGGCTGAGCCAGGAGGATTGCAGGTTCAAGGATAGCCTCACCAGTGTAGCGAGACTCTCAGCAACCAAGCAAGACCCTGTCTCAAAACAAAAAATAAAAATGGCTGGGGGTGTAGCTTGGAGATAGAATGCCCTTGGTTCAATCCCTAGTACCAATAATAATAATAATAGTAATAATAATAATACTTTTCATCAGAACTTCAAGAAAATGATTAGTCTTCTGTACCTTTCATGGGATTTTTTTCATGTGTGTGGAACCGGGGATTGAACCCAGGGGCATTCTACCTCCAAGCTATGCCCCCAGCCCTATTTTTTTTTTATTCTTTATTTTGAAACAGGGTTTCACTAAGTTGCAGAGAGCCTCACTAAATAGTTGAGGCTGGCCGCAAACCCAGATCCTCCAGTCTCAGCCTCCCAAGTACTGGGATTACAAATGTGCGCCACCATGCCCAGCTCTTTCATGGGATTTTAATCAATGCACATTGCTTATAATTTTTAATTTACTAAAACATTAAAAAATCATTAACATTTGTCTATTTCCCCTTTTTATATGTAGGTAACATTTGATTTGGATTAATGGATGAAATACTCTTTTATAATATAATATTCCTCACTTCTAGAGTGTTGACTGAATTTATCCATTTACTTCTATTCCTCCTGCTTTTCAAATAAGGGATAATTTTTCTTTTGTTCATCCCATCATTTCAGAAAAAATGAAGGTGAATAAGATGTCTCTTTCTAGAATAAACCGAAGAAACATTTTTGGAGAGAACTTATTGTATAAAGCTACTCTGCGCAATGATGCTGATCTTGTTCATCGTTGTATAAAAAAAGGTGCAAATGTTAATCAGAAAAGTTACGCTGGTAAGTTAGGTTTACCATCCACAGTTGTCTTGGATGTGGTTGGCAGTATTAGCTGAATCACCCCTCTAAAAGTATAGCAAAGTAGGCCTAAGGCAAGTCCCAAACAAAAGTTTTCTGGTAATTTTCCTGTGTAAAGAGCTCTTCACCATTATCTTCTGGGGAAGAGGGTAAGGTGTGGGGGGTGAGTGGCAGGAGAAGAGCATTATATATTTTTTTCAAAGATTATGCCAGGTGGGCCACATGCAGTGGCATTAAGAAGGAAGGATATGGTTCCCTGGGATGGCTTTGTGTGGTCATTGTTCCTGTGAGACTCAATCATGAATGGAGGAAAAATGAGGTAAAAAAAAAAAACTGGAAGAAACCAATGGTACCCTAAGCAAAAGGGTGAAAATTCATGATGAAATGGTAGATATATAGCAGGAGTAATGGCCAGGGAAATGGGGAAAATAGAATATAAGAGAGAAGGATCAGACAGGGAGCTCAGTAAGAGAGCATTCTTTTGGATATATCTCTGGTATAGTCTTCCTTGTGGGGAGAGTCTGACATTTTTCTGGAGAGGAGTGATTCCCTGAAGATACCTAAGTACTTAACATACTGAACAGCACTGGGCCAGCCTGAAATGGTACTTTTTAATGTCCATGCTTTTCCTTTTTTTTTTTTTTTGTAGTACTGGGATTGAATCCAGGGGAATTCTACCACTGAGCTATACCCCCAGCTCTTTTTATTTTTATTTTGAACAGGGTCTTGCTAAGTTATCATGCTCTGGCCTTGGACCTGTGATCCTCCTGTCTCAGCCTTCCAAGAACTGGGATTATAGGTATGTGCCACTGTACTTGGCAATGCTTTTCCCTTTGTTTCTCAATTTTCTCAGTTTGTGAAACACTGTAAAAATTATGATGCACAGAGATGGCATAGCATAATCGATGAACATGCAGGTGGTTAAAAGAGCTCCTCTAGTACTTATGGGACCAAGACCTGGGTTTACACTAGACTCAGGGTTTTAACAGTGTGTTATTTTAGATCTTATATCAGTGTGTTATTTTAGATCTTATATCTAGGTCAACCACCGGGTCCTGTAACACTCACTTTGGATCCCTATTTGTTAGTCACAGCATTTTTTCCCCTTGATTTTAAGATATTTGTGGTTTCTTTGGTTAGTGCTCTCTGCCCATTGAGTTCAAGAGTAGTTCTATAAAAGCCAAAATTGGTTTTATGGATTTTCCCAACTCTTTCTCTCTCTTACTCCATTTATTTTTATTTTTATTTATTTATTTATTTATTTATTTATTTATTTTTGTACTAGGGATTGAACCCAGGGGTATTCTACCTCTGAGCTACACCCCCATCCCTATTTTATTTTTTATTTTGAAATAGGGTCTCACTAATTTGCTGAGAATCTTGCTAAATTGTTGAGGCTGGCCTCAACCTGTGATCCTTCTGTCTCAGCCTCTCAAGTGCTGGGATTACAGTCGTGTACCACCACTCCTGGCCCAACCATCTCTTAATATGTTTCTTTTCATTAACTCCTTTTTCTTGTGTCAGTGTTAACATCTTCAGTGGCTGTTCCCTGCTTGTCTTCAGCCAATTTCCAGACTGCCTCGTGCCTGTGACCTCAATGATTTCCTTATCCTTACTTATTCTATTTTCCAGGCTTTTTTTTTTTTTGCGGTACCGGGGATTGAACCCAGGGGTGTTCTACCTCTGGGCTACACCCCCGGCCCTATTTTTTTATACACTATTTTGAAACTGGGTCTCAAGAAGTTGCGGAGGGCCTCACTAGTTAGAGAGAGAGAGAGAGAGAGCGCTGAGGCTGGCCGCGAACCTGGATCCTCCGGTCTCTGCCTCCCAAAGTACTGGGATTACAAGCGTGCGCCACCACGCCCAGCTTTCCAGGCTTTTTGAACTCTCCAATTCTCTACTTTTCCTTCTCATTTTAATCTTAACTCTGTTTTTATTTCTGGCTACCACATCCCTCAGAATTGCCAAAGGCAGTGTTTCCACAGAATTTCCAACAAACCACTTTCATCAGAATTATTAGCAACGTTTATTAAAATGCAACCATCATTTCAACTACACACAGTAAATCAATATATACACACAGTAAATCAATCAATCAAAATGTGTAGGTTAAAACATGGATATTTATATTTTAACGAGTTTACTTGGGTTATTTTTATTCTCATGAGACAAGAACTACTGGCAAGAGGTATAAAGCCTCCATGTAATATTAATTCAGTGTAGTGAGCTTTTACATTATCCTTCCTATGTGCCAGATGCTGTGTAAACAAAAGATTAATAAGTTCTACTAAAGAAGGCTTAAACATTTTTATTATACCCCCCAAAGGGCTAGGTGCCTTGTGAAAAAAGAAAAAAATGTTATAATAGACCAGTGGGCTTTAGGGTAACATTTGTATTTTGTGTGTGTGTGTGTGTGTGTGTGTGTGTGTGTGTGTGTGTGTGTGTGTTTTGGCGGTTGGGCCCAGGTGGACTCAGTGTGGTGAACCTCATAGGCAGGGTGCCTATTAGTGTTTGAGTGCTATGTGGGGTCTGGGCCATTTGTGGTAGCCTATAATGACAGCTGAGATTGAGAAACCTTGGTAGAGAAGGTTATGAAGAGAGCTAGTGAAGTATACTTTTTTTTTTGTGGTACTGGGGATTGAACCCAGGGGTATTACACATTCTCCCTCTCTCTCTCTCTCTCTCTCTCTCTCTCTCTCTCTCTCTCGGCCAGCCTCAGCAACTCAGAGTCAGAATGATACTCCTGGGTTTCAATCCCCAGTACCCCCCACACACACACTAGGGGTACTAGGATTACAAAGGGTGTGCCACCATGCCTGGCTTAGTGAAAATATTTAAAAAAAAATAAGCTGTGTGTGGTGGTGCATGCTTATAATCCCACTACTTAGAAAGTAGATACAGGAGGATTGCAGGTTTAAGACCACACTTAGCAATTTAGCACGGCTCTGTTTCAAAGTAAAAATTTTTTAAAAGGGCTGAAGGTGTAGCTGAGCAGTAGAACACCCCTGGGTTCAATCCCCAGATCCCCAGTACCACAGTTAGGGTTTGTTTATTTTATTTTTAAGGGCAAGCACAAAACATTATTAAGATGTCAAATATAAACACATGTCATTTTCCTTTTTTGTATGATAGGTTGGACAGCACTTCATGAAGCTAGTGTAGGAGGATTTTATCGGACAGCAAGTGAACTATTAAAAGGTGGAGCAGATGTAAATAGCAAAGGAATGTACCAGATCACTCCCCTGTATGATGCTGTGACAAATGGACATCATAAGGTATAATTAATGCTTTTGTTTGCATAGCAAATGTTATATTCTGCAAATATCAAATATCTGGGGAAAACTTACAGGAATTTCAATTTCAGTTCATCCTACTAATGAATAATTAGAATTTATAATAAAATTTTGCTGTGTGATGGGCTTGTTTTGTTTGATATGGAAGATGCTATTTGAAAAAACATTCTTAGCCGGGCGTGGTGGCGCACACTTGTAATCCCAGTACTTTGGGAGGCGGAGACCGGAGGATCCGGGTTCGAGGCCAGACTCGGCTCTCGCGCGTGTGCGCGTGCTCTCTCTCTCTCTCTCTCTCTCCCCCTGTCTCTCTCTCTCTCTCTCTACTTAGTGAGGCCCTCCGCAACCTCGTGAGACCCTGTTTCAAAATAAAGCATAAAAAAATAGGGCCGGGGGCGTAGCGTGGAGGTAGAACGCCCCTGCGTTCAATCCCCGGTACTGCAAAAAAAAAAAAAAATTCTTTTTTGAGATAGGATCTCACTATGTTTCTGAGCTGACCTCAAACTCCTGGGTTCAAGGAATCCTCCTGCCTTAGACTCCCAGTTAGCTAGGACTACATGTATGTGCCTGGCTGGTAGATGCCATTTTATATATTTTTAATAACTATATGGAACACCTAAGGTTTACACATAGTGTTTTTCGACTTTTAGTCCTTTAACACTGTTTTCATATTTATAGTCTTTATAAGAATATTTCCTTCTTATGAAGTGTTAGACAATGGTGTCTGATCCTGATAGGTTTACAGCCTTATGGAGTCTAGTATCACTTTCAGAATCAGCAATGAGAATTTCCCAGAGTTAATCATCAGTAAGCACATACTAGCATGGTTATACCACTGGTTAAAATATCAAAATATGCTAGGTGTTGTGGTGCATGCCTGTAATCTGTACTTGGGAGGCTTAGACAGGAGGATTGCAGGTTCGAGACCAGCCTCAGTAAGTTGCAAGACTCTCAGCAACCTAGGAAGACCCCATTTCAATAAATAAATAAAAATTTAAAAAGGGCTGGGGGGTGGGACGGGGTGTGGTGGTGCATGCTTATAATCCCAGTACTTGGGAGACAGACAAGAGGATCACAGGTTAGAGACCAACCTCTGCAACTTTAGCAAGACCCTGTTTTCAACATAAAAAATAAAATAAAATCAGGCTTGGTGTGTAGTTCAGAGGTAGAATGCTTCTGAGTTCAATCTCTAGTACCACAAAAAAGGTGGACTGGGGTTGCAGGTCAGATGTGTAATACCCCTGGGTTCAATAACCAGTCCCCTCCCCAATAAAAATACCATAATTCCATATCAGTTTGTTAATAGTAACTGCAATTAATGGTAACATTACATAAGATTATGAATTCTAGTATACTGAGTTGTCTCAGAAACCACATATATTTTCAGCTTCCTATGTACTGGCACAAGCACTACATTGTAGGGCTGATGCACTTGCTGAACCAACCTTCTTCCCTCCCTCCTTCCCTCCATTTACGCATAGTACTTTTCAACTTTTACTCCTTTAATTTCCTTCCTTCCTTCCTTCCTTCCTTCCTTCCTTCCTTCCTTCCTTCCTCCTCTTTGTTTTCATGATGCTGGGTATCCAATTTGGGTTCTTATGCAGGCTAATCAAGTGCTTTTACCACTGAACTATACCCCAAATCTCTGAAGATATGTTAATATTTATTTCAAGTATTAGAAGTTGCTTCTGTCTGCAGAATTGCTAGGGTGGAAAAGGGGACTAATCATTTGGGTTCAGGAAGATCTGCTCTATGTATTTCCAGAAGAAATGCCTAAATAATAGAGGTGGGGAAGGCTTCTGTGAGCCATGGGATAGACAGGGAATATTTCTTCAGACTGTGGAGAGTACTTCAGGAGAGTTTAAGCACTTCTGCTTATTTTGGTAATGCATTGCTTGGTGGTGGGTGGGCTCATCCCTATCCATTTTGTAGAGGGATGGGGGTAGAGAATTCTATCTGGGACCCAATTTAATGGCAAGAAAGATTCAGGCTTGGGTGGGCAACAGTATGACAATCTCTCTGTCCTTTACCCTCCTTTCAAAACTGGCCTTCAGCAGGAAAGCCTCATGGCAGAGCACTGCTTTCCTTTTCTATCTGTTCCCTCACCTGTCAGAGCTGACCTAGCTTTTCTCCCTTTGGGTAATATGAGCCTGAACACTTTACTTTTTCTTCTTTTCTTTCTCAGTTCTTCCTTTGCCTGACTTGGTAACTCTACTTGAATTCATTTTTGCCTCATAGGCTAGCACTGGCTCTCTCCTATCTGGCTTTTTTTGAGGGGAGGGCAGAACTGGAAATTAAACCCAGGGGTGCTCTACTGAGCTATATCTATAGCTCTTTTTATTTATTTTTTATTTGGAGAAAGGGTCTTGCTCAGATGCCGAGGCTGGCCTCAAACTTGCAATCCTCCTGTCTTAGCCTCTGGAGTCACTGGGATTGCAGGTGTGCACCACTGTGCCTGTACCTGGCTTTTATGGACTGTGATATTGGAGAAATACTAAAAGATTAATATTTTTCTTTTTTTTGCAGTACTGGGGATTGAACCTAGGGACATTCTACTTCTGAGCTACACCCCCAGTCCTATTTTTATTCATTATTTTGAAACAGGGTCTCACTAAATTGCGGAGGGCCTCACTCAGTAGCTGAGGCTGGCCGTGAACCCGGACCCTCCAGTCTCAGCCTCCTAAGTACTGGGATTACAAGCGTGTGCCACTACACCCGGCAATATTTTTATTTTCTAAAAAGTGAAAAAGCAACAAAAACCCACCTATTATGATTATATTTATTTGAAATATCTCTAGTAGTCAAATCTATAGGTATAAGATTAGAAATGAGAGGTAGAAGGTGGAGAATGGGAGTGACAGTTAATGGTTAAAGGGTTTCTTTTAAAGGGGAATGAAAATATTCCCAAATTAGAATGTGGTGATAGTTGCAACAACCCTCTTAATATACTGAAAAACATTGAATTATATTTTTATTGTGTGGGCTCTGAACTTCATAAAACTGTTAACATGCATTTAAAAAAAGTGGAAAAGTTGGAATTTGAGAATTATAGATGATCATCTCAGTGTGGTGCCTTGGAGACATAGGCAAGAATGTAGTGATCTTTGCAATTCTGTAGGCTTCACTAAGAACAAATCATATCAGACTTAACCTTTGTACCTCTTATTAGATTTATTTGTTAGTAGGTCAAGGAAATGCCATTGATAAAAGATATCAAGATTTTAACAAAGCTTTTATTTGATGAAGTGTCCTGTGGTGTATGGGTGTATGAGACATTGAATTGGAGATTTGTTGGCATTGTTCTTGGGATTACCATATATTAAAAAAAAATCCCACAGACATGATGATTAGTCATTTTGTGTATGTGTAGAGTGAGTTTTTGTGTGTAGATTGATTATACATTCTATTCTGTAAAGCATGAAAATCACTTCTTTAAACAAGAATATGGACTGTGTTTTGTTGGAGTATTTTTGAGAAATCTCAGATATCAAACCATTTTACTCTCAAATACTTGAGTCTTCATCTCTAACAGATAAGCACATTTTTTTTACACCCACAATATCATCTTGCCTAATAAAAGTTAAGTTTTTTAATACCATTTAGTACGTGTCCATATTCAAATTTCCCAGTGTTTTTGTAGCAAGTTTTTGTTTAAATTAGGATCCATGAAGGTCAATTCATTACATGTGATCATTGTGTCCCTTAAGTATGTTTTAATCTGTAATAGTCCTTCCTATGTTTATATAGGGTTTTTTTTAATGGAATTGTTATCTTTTTTTCTTTTTGTGGTTCTGGGAATTGAACCCAGGGGCATTCTACCTAGGAGATACAACTGCAGTCCTATTTTATTTTTTATTTGGGAACAGGGTCTTTCTAAGTTGCTGAGAGCTTTGCTAAGTTGCTGAGGCTGGTCTCAAACCTGTGATCCTCCTGTCTCAGCTTCCCAAGTACTGGAATTACATGTGTGCACCACCACGCCAGGCTTTGTTGTTATTTTATGTCTCCTATTTGTTGAAGAAACTGGGTCTTTTGTCCTATAAAATTTCCTAAATTCTTTATTTGACCAATTTTATTTTTGTAGTATTAATTTAGGTTGCTTTGTCCCATATTTTTGATAAATGGTGTATTTTAGACCACAATCTGGGTGCAAGGTGTGATCATTACTATTGGATGCCATTGCTTTTAGGCATTTTCAGTGAAATATATATTTTAGGAAGAAAATTAAATCATGAGTTCATACTGATATTTCTATTTCAGATTGAATAGTATTGATTTATATTTAACTTTGGTTTTATACTTGCATTGTTTTTTCTTATGTTAAACATTTGTTTCTCTTCTTTTTTGGGGGGGTACTGAGGATTGAACCTAGAGGCATTTTACCTCAGAGCTACAATCCCAGTCCGTTTTTAAATTTTTTTGTTTTGAAACAGAGTCTTGCTAGATTGCTGAGTCTCACCAAGTTGCTGAGGCTGGCCCTGAACCTGTGATCCTCCTGTCTTAGACTCTCAAGAACTGGGATTGTGCCACCATGCTTGGTTTAAACATTTGCTCCCCCCCCATGTTCCAAGTGGCTTCCTTTGATGACCATTTTTTTCAATTTAATTGGTGCATTGTTATCATATATCTTGTTGCAGTTCAGGGGATAGAGGCATATATGCACGCAATACTCATTGAACCCTCCCCCAGTTTCCTCCCCCACCCCTCTTTCCCGTGCTCAGCACAGTGATTGGCTTTGATAAGTTTGTGTATATACATCATGATCATTGAGGTGTTTCCCTCTTCCCCCCTGCAGTCCCTCTCTGTTAGGTACCCTTCTTCACTCAACTAAGGTTTCTCCTCCTTTGTCTGGAGTCCCTCCTATGTCCCAATTTCTCCCTAGCTTCCGCATATGAAGGAGAACATCCAACCTTTCACTTTTTGTGACTGACTGATCTCACTTAGCATAATGTTGTCCAGTTCCATCCATTTCCCTGCAAATGGCATAATTTTGTTCTTCTTTATGGCTGAGTAAAGTTCCATTGTGTACATATCCCAGAGTTTTGTAATCCAGTCATCTGTTGAGATGGACATCTCAGTTGGTTCCATAATTTGACAATTGTGAATTGTGCAGCTATAAACATAGATATGCATGCATTACTCTGGTAGTTTGGTTTCCATTCTTTTGGGTAAATACCCAGGAGTGGTATAGATCACCTTGTTTATCCATTCATGTATCAGTAGACATTTGTATTGTTTCCTGTTTTCGGCTACTATAAATGGAGCTTCTATGAACATTCTTATACAGTTCTTCTGTGGACAAAGAATTGAGTACCTAGGAGTAGAAGTGCTGGGTCTTAAGAGTAGGGTTAAGTTCTCTGTATATTCTAGATATTAGTCCTCTGTCAGAGGAGTAGCTGGCAAAAATCTTCTCCCATTCTCTTGGCTCTCTCTTGAGGTCCTTGATAGTTTCCTTTGCTGCATAGAAGCTCTTCAGTTTAATGCAATCCCATGTATTAATCCTCATTTTAATTTCTTGTGCCTTTGGGGTCTTGTTGAGGAAGTTTTTACCCATGCCCATGTGTTGGAGTGTTGGTCCTATGCTCTCTTCAAGTAGCTGCAATGTCTGTAGTCTCATTTCTAGGTTTTTGATCCATCTTGAATTTACTTTTGTGCAGGGTGAGAAAGTGGGGTTTCTTTCCATTTTTCTGCATATGGATAACCAATTTTGCCAACACCATTTGTTGAATGCATCTTTTTTTCCGGTGTATGTTTTTTGCCCCTTTGTTGAAAATCAGTTGGCTCTGAGTGTGCGGATTTGTTTCTGAGTCTTCTATTCTGCTCCATTAGTCTATATGTCTGCTTTTGTGCCAATACCATGCTGTTTTTATTACTATGGCTCTGTGGTATAGTTTGAAGTCAGGTATTGTTATGCCTCCTGCATGGTTCTTATTGCTGAGAACTATTTTGGCTATTCTGGGTTTTTTGTTATTCCAAATGAATCTAAGGACTGATTTTTCTGTATCTGTGAAGAATGTCCTTGATATTTTAACGGGTATTGCATTGAATCTGGAGATCAGTTTTGGAAGAATGGCCATTTTTTTCATCCATTAAAACTTTTATTTTGAATAGATTCAATCAAAAAGAGATTTCATAAGGTGGAGTTATGGTTGGCATAGAGAAAAGATTCTGATTTTTTTAAGGTTGATTTTGTATCCAGACACTGCTGAAATTGTTGATCATTTCTAAAAGCCTTTTGGTTGAGTTTATTGAGTCTTCTAAGTATAGGATCATGTCATCTGCAAATAGAGATAGTTTCAGTTCTTCTTTTCGTATTTGTACTCCTTTGATTTCCTTCTCTTGCCTTATTGCTCTGGCTAGAGTCTCAAGTACTAGATCGAAAAGGAGTGGTGACAGTGGACATCCTTGTCTTGTTCGTGATTTTAAGAGGAACTCTTATAGTTTTTCCCCATTCAATATGATGTTGGCTGTGGGCCTATTATATATTGCCTTTATGATGTTGAAATATGTTCCTTCTATTCTGATTCTCTGCAGTGGTTTTAGCATGAATGGGTGTTGGATTTTGTTGGATGCTTTTTCAGTGTCTATTGAAATGGTCATGTGGTTTTTGTCCTTAGTTTTATTTATGTGGTGTATTGCATGGATTGTTTTTTGTATGTTGAACCAGCCTTGCATCCCTAGGATGAACCTGATTTGGTCGTGGTGTATAGTTTTCTTGATGTGGTTTTGAATGTGTGTTGCTAGTATTTTGTTTAGAAGTTTTGCGTCTAAGTTCATCAACGATATTGGTCTGTAGTTTTCTTTTCTTGAGCTGTCTTTATTCAGTTTTGGTATTAATGTGACGTTGGCATCATAGAATGTATTTGGGAGAGTCTGTTTCTTTTTCATGGAATAGATTGAGAAGTATTGGGATTAGATCTTCTATAAAGGTTTTATAAAATTCAGTTTGGAAACCATCTGAACCTGGGCTTCTCTTTGATGGTATGCTCTTTATTGCTGTTTCAATCTCTTTTTTTTTTCGGTACTGGGGATTGAACCCAGGGGCATTCTACCTCTGAGCTATACCCCCAGCCCTATTTTTTATTCTTTATTTTGAAACGGGGTCTCACTAAATTGTGGAGGGCTTCACTAAATAGCTGAGGCTGGCCGTGAACCCCGATCCTCCTGTCTCAGCCTCCCAAGTACTGGGATTACAAGTGTGCGCCACCACGCCCTGCTTGTTTCAATCTCTTTGATTGCTATTGGATATTCTGTTTCCCATGTGGTCTAGTCTATCATTGATGTTTTCATTTCATTTATTGCATCTTTCACTTCCTTCAGAGCTTCTTTTTTATTTCTGTTCAGGGTAATAGATTCTTTGTTGATTTGATCTTTAATTTTCTTTCAGGCTCTCTCTGAATTCTTTTCTGAAATCCTGGATCATTTCTACTATTAAACTTTTGAATTCTCCTTCTAGCATCCTCTGTAACTGTGAGTTGGTGGGTTCTGTTGTTGTGGGATTGTGGGGACTCATTGTTTCCTTGCTGTTCTTCTTTCTGATGATTTCAGGCTTTTTTTTTTTTTTTTTTTTGCAGTACCGGGGGGATTGAACGCAGGGGCGTTCTACCTCCGCGCTACGCCCCCGGCCCTATTTTTTATACTTTATTTTGAAACCGGGTCTCACGAAGTTGCGGAGGGCCTCGCTAAGGAGAGAGAGGAGAGAGAGAGAGAGAGAGAGAGAAAGAGCTGAGGCTGGCCACGAACCCGGATCCTCCGGTCTCTGCCTCCCAAAGTACTGGGATTACAAGCGTGCGCCACCACGCCCGGCTTTCAGGCTTCTTAAATTTATATCTTTGCTGCTTTTGATGGCTCTCTCTCACTCTGTGGATATCCTATGTCTAATCTCTCTCCTTTTATAGTGTCTTATTCTGGAGGTAAATACTTACCTCAAGGTATGCTTTAAAAGTGAATAGCCTCTGCCATATGGGTATTCACAGCTTTTGGTTGAGTATTTATCACCCTATAATGCCGGCTTTGAGGTCCATGTCCCTTATCACCCCTCCGTGGCTCTACCTGTAGATCACCAGTACTGGGTTGCAGTTACTCCAGGACTCTGTCTGCCCGCTGCAGTGGTGGCATTGATGGGTTCCCGGTGTTAAAGACTGGGCACCTGTCTTTCGCCTCCATAATAGTGAGTAGTCTTTGAGGTGTGGGCAGAGCAGTTTGTGTTCTGTGCTTTTTTAAACTTCTATATGTGGGGTGCTGGGCACCTCTGTCTGTCAGCTGTGTTTGGTTTGTCCTTAGTGACTGCCAGTCCTTCCTGTTGGTTCACCTGTCTGGTCCAGCCTCAGCAGTAGGGGTTTAGAGAAGTCAGCTGGTATATACAAGGACAAATTGTATTGTAATCAATGGTGAAGAGTGAGCAAAGAGGAAGGAGATAGAGTGAGGGATGCAAGAAAAGGGTAAGTTAGAAAATAGAACCAAGTAGAATAAGAGTTTGAGTTTGGTATATAGTAAAGAATGAAGATAGTGAAAATAAAGGAAAATTCTAGTAACCAGTGTAGAATATTTAGATATAGGAAATGGATATAATACAAGGCACTGGCAGACACATTCACTAGGAGTCAGACAAACAAAACAGAACACAATCTGTCGTATGTACACACATGAGAGAAGAGGGAGAGAGAGAAAAAATAAAAAGGAACCTGAAGAATTGCTTAACCAAGAATGAGTAAAGTTTCCTTGTTGGAAAAGAGCTGATTCCCCTCATGGCTTTGGATGTTTCCTTGCTGGGTTTTTGTTTTTTCCTCTTGGTTTGAGGCTTGCTTAGAAGAGATGTGAAAGCTGCTCCAAAGCTCTGGTTCAAGCCTGCTCACCTGCCCACTCTGTTTCCTACTTTGCTAAGCAGGCACATTGGGGCGGAGGTGCAGGAAGGGGCTGGCCCTGACTGCTGGTTGCTGGGAGGAGGCTCTTCTAGACTGGGGGTTGAGGGTGTGGCCTGGGGCACTCACCCCACATTCACTAGGGTCCTAGGCTTGATCTCCTGCACTGCAGGGGGAGGGGGAGAAGGGAGGAGAGAGGAAAGAGAAAACACGCAAAAAGGTTAAAAAAAAAACCTATAAATACACAAGTACAGAGCAGCAGCAAAAAACCAAGAAATATATAGAACAGAAAAGTGAAGAGAAAAAAAAGAGCAACAATACAAGTCTCTTGCACCTGGCCTCTGCAGCCCTTTTGGGTCAGCGTGGATGCTTTCAGCTGTTTTAGGTCCACTTATTTCAGTAGGTTCCCGAGCACGGTCCAAGCATTCCTGCTTGCTCGGAAACCTCTAATAGAGATGTCAGTGTGCAGCCCCAATGCTATGGTCTCCTGCAGTGAGACCCTGGCCCGGTGTCTCCTTCAGTGTGTGCGGGCACCGACCTCCAGGCCCCAGGCACAGGGTCCATCCCAGAGCAAGCGTGGGACACCATGCTTTCCACAAAGAAGGCTGTGTTGGTCTGTGGCTTTCAAGCCTGGTGTTTTCCTCAGAGTTCTGTGTGCAGCGTGCAGCCACGGTCTGCATGGATTTCCATCTCCTTTTTATGGTCTTTTTCCAGTTACCCTGTGAAGAGTCTTCACTCACCTCCCTGGGGTTCGCACACTCACCTCTGCCACCGGGCGCACAGCAGGACGGGGGTAGGGACAGGATTTTGGATTTGGTCGTCCTTCTCTGTCCTGTCCTTGCAGGGACTGTTGCGATTCTGTGCCTGATGTTCTCGGTGTCTGTGAAGTAGGTCTCTGGCTGCTGGGTATAAGATTTTTCAGGACTTCCAAAGTCGTGCACTCACCTCTTCCCACCAGTCCCACAGTGCGTGTTCTTGTTCTCACATCTCTGCTTGTTCGTGGATTTGTTGCTTCTTTTTCCTTTTTCACCCTTGGTGTTTAAAAGTGGCCTTGTAGATATTATTGAGTTTCTCTGTCTTTAGTTCCCACCTCCCATGAAGGTAGTCTGGGATGTGGGATGCTGCTCAACTCAGACCTCCCTGAGATGAGTTAGAGATAAGCCTAAGGTTCCTTACTCCGTCGCCATCTTCCTCCTCCCATCCAAACATTTGTTTTTTAATGCATTCTTTCTTTATCATGTAGTATCCTTATAATATGACTATTAATAGTGAAGGTATTAACAATGAAACTATGAAACTACTAATGACTTTTTTTTCTGGTAGTTCTTTTTATTCGAGGATATATCCCATTAGGAATGAATAATCAAAATCCTATCTTGTCAAGTATTTTCTGTCCTACTGGCTACTTATATAAGGAAGTTAAAGTAAGGAAAGTACTTTATTCAAGAATATGATTAAATCTACCTAGTGAGGCCCTCTGCAACTTTGTGAGACCCGGTTTCAAAATAAAGTATAAAAAATAGGGCCGGGGGTGTAGCGCAGAGGTAGAACGCCCCTGCGTTCAATCCCCCCGGTACTGCAAAAAAAAAAAAAGAATATGATTAAAGATGAAAATCCATGGCAAACTATAAAAAATGTTCACAAATTCTTTGAACATTCTTCCTTCAAAAGGTGGAGCCCGGAACTGGATGTGGTGGCGCACGTTTGTAATCCCAGTACTTGGGAGGCTGAGACAGGAGGATTGCAGGTTCGAGGATAGCCTCAGCAAGTAGTGAGACTCTCATTAACCTAGCAAGACTCTGTTTCAAAATAAAAATAAAATAGGGCTGGGGGTATAGCTCCATTCATCAACCCTGGGGAGAACCAGATGTCATATCATGCAGACATTCAAGCAGCTCTATGGAGAGGTCCATGTGGCAATGATCATGACTTCTGCCTACATCCACATTAGTGAGCCATCTTAGAAACTAACCTCTAGCCCCAGTCAGGCTTTTACATGACTATGTCCCCAGCCAACGTCCTGACTACACCCTCATGACAGACCTTCAGACAGAACTGCCTACCTATGCTACTCTCAAATTTCTGATTCACAGAAACTGTGATGTTACAAATGTTTATTATTGTTTTTAGCTACTAAGTTGTGGGATAATTTGTTACATAGCAATAGTTAACTAAATGTAGGTTTAAAGTAGGGATGAAAATCATTTATTTACTACCCTTTAGTGAGAAGAGAACTTTTTTTAAAGTAATCAGACTTCACAATTCTAATCAGACTTCACAATTCCTAGTGGGTATGGGCATGTAGCTCAGTGGTAGACTACTTGCCTAACATGTGTGAGGCCCTGGGTTTGATCCCTAGAGAAAATTGGTACATGCAGCTATTTGTCAAATTAGATTATCTAATGTATAAACAGAGACTGCCAAAGTAATGCTTCAGTCCTTTGAGATAACCAACCACAGTTTCCAAAAGAGTAAGGCTCTAGCTTTTGCCTTTTCCCTTCCTGCATTCCTCTTATGCTCCTTGATCCTGAATCACTCTCATACTGCATGACAGATTATTTGACACAAAACTTCAAGTTAAATACCATGACCCTTTTGGCCACCTTCCTATGAAAGTACTTTTCCTGAAAGAAAGGAATGCATTCTGTATTTTCTTTGCTAAACAAAATGTGAAGATCCAGGCATAACTTCATTATCTTCTTGTGCATGGCTTGTAACTGAATTATAGACTTAATTGTATCTACTACTGCTTCCTGTTCCCCTATCTATCTACAAATGATTATCACAAACTGGGTGGCTTAAAGCAACAGAAATGTAACAGTCCTTGAAGCCAGAAGTCCAAAATCAGTATCACTGGGCTAAAATCAAGGTGTTAATTGGGCTTTACTCCCTTCAGAGGGTATAGGGGAGAATTCATTTCTTGCCTCTTTCAACTTCTGGTGGCTGCTGGCAGTTCTCATTCCTTGACTTGAGGCTGCATCACTCCAATCTCTTCCTTTTTCTTCACATCACCTTGTCCTCTGTGTGTGAGTATAAAGTCTCCCTCTGCCTCTTTCTTATAAAGGAAGGTATTTGGGGCTCACCTAGATAGTTGAAGATAATCTTCTCATCCTAATATCCTTAATTTAATCACATTTGCAAAGATTCTTTCTCCAAATAAGATAACGTTTACAATTTCTAGGGAAAAGAACATGGATACCCTTAAGAATAGGGAGCATTTATAGGCATATCATAAGTATATGAGGGACTTTTACTTTTGCCTTAATATTTTTCTATAATTTTTACTTCTTTTGCAACATGCAAATATTGCTTTATGATTTTTAAACATTAATAAATATTGATGTGCTAAAGGAACATGCACACATGTACCAACATACACACACACATAACCACACATCCTAGAATATGATGTGATTAAAAAGAAGTCTAAAAAGATATGTGATATACCTGAGACCATGTACTTATTATTAAAGAGATATGTGTATGCCTGACACCCTGTACTTATTATTAAAGAGATGTATAATTTCTTTAAAAGACTGTAAATTTATGATGATCATTTAATTATTATAGGAAGATGGGGAAAGTTTACCTGTTGTATTTGTGAATGGCACAAAATTTGGAAGGCTAGCTAATATCAAAGGTGAGAGAAACTGATTCAAGCTATTTTAGCCAGCTAGAATGCTTTCTTATAAAAGGAAATATGAACATGGCTTAAGTTTTTAGATATACACAATAAGGAGAAATTCAGGGTCTTTCTCTTATTCCAGACATTATCATAGAAATTTAGTCTTTTTTTAGTGTAATGTTACTTCAAGCCTACTCCCCAAGTTCTCCTAGTCATTCTTTTATTAACACTTTTAGCCATTTATTGTATGCTAGATACTGATATAGGCACTGGAAATATAAGGGCAATTAAGACATTTTTCTCTAGCAGAAGTTTTGAAGCAAATTAATATTCTTCAACAGCGTACTGGTTAAATAAATTATAGTACATCCAGCTGCTAAAAAGAATGAGAAAGTGCAGTTTACACTGATACAGCATAGTCTCCAAGGACTGAAATTGGGAAGGTGAGAAAGAAGGCAAGATACAGAGTAGTGTATATAATATACGGCCACTTGTATAACAAAATCTATATACATAACATATGATGTATATATACTTTCTACCTGTTGGACCAGACTAATGATGGAAAAACTCAGAGGAAACTGGGACTGACTCAGGGAAAAACTAGTAAGATGACTGGGGGCAGGGGTAGAGGAAGAAAACTTACTTTTTGTTGCATACTCTTCTGAGCTTTCTGTTTTATGAACTATATTCATTAATTTCCTACTAAAAATAAATAATTTTAAAAGAAAAATATTATCCCACTCTCAAGAAACTTAAGAGTACAACAAGAAATACAAATATATAAAAAAAGTGTAAAAAGAGAATGTTGGGCACTATGATAAAATATGCCCATGAAAGGAGGATGATCATTTTTCCCTGAGGCAGCAGTATGTGGGGTGGTCAGGGAGAGGTGCATTAAGCAGTTTACTTGAGGACTAGTAGCAGAGTAAAGATTCCCAGTTTCTCCATGACAGCCCAAGGAGGAGCAGCAGCACCACCTATACCTATACACAGGTATACATGAAAGATGTAACTATCTACTGGAACCTGTTAAAATTACATTTGCTACTACAGAACCCAATTCTAATTCTTGGTGTATTTGCTATCCTCATTTCACCAGCAGTTGAAGCATAAACATTTCTCCTCCAACTGATCCATTCCTTCTCTTCTTCACTCTTTCCCGTCCTCCTTCCCTCCCTTCTTCCTCTCTTTTCCCTTTCTCCTTCTCTTCTTCCTCTTTCTCTTTTAGCCTTTTTTTTGTGAGAGAAGGAATTAGTATATCAACAAATTATGATTCAGTAGCAGCCACATTAATTTTTTTGTTGTTGTTGGGCAAAGATGTTATAGCTAATCCCAGACTGTCGTTGAAAGAAACATTTAGTGTTGTTTAAAGTCGTATGCTAGCGCACCTTTACAATAGTAAACCATTTTTCTGGGGTCCCTTACATGAACATTCTTCTTCTAGGTAGCAGAGTTACTTCTTTTGAATGGAGCAGATCCATTATTTAGAAGTGATAATGGAAAGTGTGCTTTGGATGAGGCCAAAGATTCATTTATGAAGCATCTCCTTGAAAAATATGTTCCAAAACGTAAAAGATGTCTTACACCAGGTAAGATTAAACTGCCCTGTTATAGCTGTTCGTCATATTGATAGAGTTATAAAAATTGACTTTAGAATTATAGAAATTAAATTTTTTCCTCATAAGTTTTGAGACAATGTATCCAGTGATATTGTTACTCCATTCCTTTACTAAAGCACATTGGCTTGTTTGCAAATGCATATAAAGGAAGGACTCTATAAGAAAAAAGAAGGGTAATGCTTTTCCTCCATTGCAAACAGTTAAGAAACCTTTTATAAACTTCCACTATTTTCCCCACAATCCTTTGACTGAATTACATGATATTACAGAAATTATATTTGGTTGTATCCATTTCAGTGATTATGGCTAGAATTGTTTATATCCATTCTTATGGCTATACTTTTTCTCCCATCCATTACACTATTAAATTGGACTACAAAAGAATTTGGAGCTTATTAACAAAAATATGATATAAAATAATTTAAGTACAAGGCATATTTATTATACTGTCTTCAGTGCATCTGTTAGATTTTTTGCTAACATCACAATATTCCTTGGCTCAAACCCCTGAATGGTTCTCTCTAATTTAGAAGAAAATCGAGTATTCTTATAGTAGTCTCCAAGTTTTTGTATAAGCTTGCCACCCCACTAGTTAACCCATCCTCCTACCACTCTCTACTTCCATTACTCAATTGCAGTCACACTGGCCTCTTTGCTGTTCCTCAGATATGCCCACCTCACCTCCTTCAAATCTTAGTTCAAATGTCCCCTTCTCAGTGAGGTTTAGACCACCTCTTTAATACTGCAGCTGACCCCTTCCTGCCCTCACTGTATTATTTATCTATTTCTATGTAGCAATTATTCTAATATTTAATAGCTTAAAACCACAAGCATGTACTATCTCACATAGTTTCTGAGCTCCAGGAATCTAGGAGCAATTTAGCTAAGTGATTCTGGATCAGGGTCTCTCACAGCTTGCAGCCATCTCAATGCTGAACTAGAGCAGGACCATTCATGTTAAGCTCTCTCACATGGTTGTGGGCAGGCCTCTGTTTCTTGCTGTGTGTTGGTGGGAGGCTTTGGTTACTTGCCACATGAACATCTCCACAGGACTGCTGCAAACCTGTCAGCTAGCTCAGAGCAAATGATGAGAGAGAGAGAGAGAGAATATTAATGTGCCTAAGACAAAAGTCTTTTCACAACCTAATCTTGAAAGTAATATGCCATCACTTTTGCCATATTCTGTTAGAAGTGAGTCACTAAGTCTGGCCCCCACTCAAGGAAAAAATTAAGCTAAACCTCTTGAAAAGCGTATCCAAAAAAAATTGGGGGGTTTGAACTCAGGGGCATTCTACCTCAAAGCTACACTCCCAGCCCTATTTTATTTTTTATTTAGAAACAGGGTCCCATTAGGTTGCTTAGAGTCTCGCCACATTACTTACTGAGGCTGTGACCCTCCCGACTCATCCTCCCAAGTACTGGGATTACAGGCGTGTGCAAACACGCCCAGCTAAAAAAATTCATAGACATATTTTTTGAACTACAACATTCATTCCAGTCCCTCTCACACTGTTCTACTTAGCCTTTCCCCAGATAAGATAGGACTTACCTGTTGATGTTAGGCAATGGACTTATTTTTTATTTTCCAACACATTAGACAATTTACTTATGTTTACTTTCTGTCTTTCCCCTATGGAATCTAAGCTCCATAAAGGAAAGGGTTTTGTTTTGTCTCTTGATAAATACTAAAGTGCCTTGTACATTGTAGGCATTCAGCAATATTTTTTTTTTTGCAGTACTAAGGATTGAACCCAGGGGCATTCTACCTCCGAGCTACACCCCCAGCCCTATTTTTCATTCTTTATTTTGAAACAGGGTCTCACTAAGTTGTGGAGGGCCTCATTAAGTAGCTGAGGCTGGCCTTGAACCGGTGATCCTGCTGTCTCAGCCTCCCAAGTACTGGGATTACAAGCATGCACCACTACACCCATCTACACCCATCTTCAGCAAATATTTGTTGAATAAGAAGTAGTATGTCCATCCTCAAAAACAAAAACAAAAACAAAATAAATAAAGATCAAACCCAGGGCCTCATGCTTGCAAAGCACATACTCTACCACTGAGCTACATCCCCAGCCTTCTTTCACCTTTATTAATATATATATATATATATATATATATTTTTTTTTTTTTTTTTTTTTTTTTTGCGGTACCGGGGATTGAACCCAAGGGCATTCTACCTCTGCGCTACATCCCTGGCCCTATTTTTTATACTTTATTTTGAAGCCGGGTCTCACGAAGTTGCTGAGGGCCTCACTAGGTAGAGAGAGAGAGGGAGAGAGACAGGGAGAGAGAGAGAGAGAGAGAGAGAGAGAGAGAGCGAGCTGAGGCTGCCCGCAAACCCGGATCCTCCGGTCTCCACCTCCCAAAGTACTGGGATTACAAGCATGTGACACCACACCCGGCAAACTATATTTTTAATAAAAACTTTCCCAAGGGGTATTTTGCCCCACAGCTTTTGAGTATTATTATCTTTAACAACAGAGGCTTCTACCCTTAGAATTTCTTTTGTGTACACAGGAAAGTTCAGTCTGAGAATCCTTCTAGACATGAGGTGAGTGGGCCTCCCTGTAAGTCCTATAGTTCCCTGCAATTGAAACCAAATTTCCATGGCAGTGGAAATCCATTCTCTGCTAAAGTTGTGCCTCTCCCTGGGAGCAAATAATACAGCTATGTTTATTGTATTATTTGATTATAATTGTACAAGTTCTCTTAAAAAGAATTCTTTGGTGGCATGCAATCAACTTAAGGCAGCAAAAGGACAGCCCAATAATTAAAGGAAAAGCTGAAGATCCAGACCTTGGAACAGTCAGGAGTAAAAGCAGCTCCAGGGACCTAGGCAGCAAGAACCAACAGACTCTCTCTTCAGAGATGTGCCTATCAGAACAAGTGATAGCAGGCAAAATGTCCATCAAACTACCTCCATTGGACTAAGACCCAGATCAATATGCTCTACCTTTATAATAAAGCAAGAATTTCACTGAAAAAAATTTTAATGAGTCATTCTATGTTGCCCAGGCTAGTCTTCAACTCCTAGGCTCAAGTCATTCTCCTGCCTTATAGGTGCATTCCATAGTACCAGTTCTCATTGATTATTAAAGGCCACTGAGAAGCAATTAATACTTCTTTAGAGCAGAAGATTTCCTCTCTAGAAGCCAAATTGTACCAAATAAGACAGACAGACAGTAACTTGTTGAGGCCAGGTCTAAAGGTACATAAAATACACTAAAAATACATTGAAATAGATTATTAAAAGTCATATTTACATTTTAAGCTATATGAAAAATTGCAAATAAAACTTTTGGAGGCAAAAGTTATATATTTTTAAATTTTTGCCTTGATGATCTACTTAATTGCTTGACTTCTGTATTTTATGATGCCATGCATTAGTTTGCCAAGTGTTTTTTCCAGCATTCTGACCCTTTTCCCAATTCAGGATTTCCCATTCACTAATGCTCACTTCTAACCTATACCTGCAGAAGGGAATTTCCTTCATGGAAAGGAATCCCAACACTTTCTCTTTGGGACTTAGCTCCCACTCCTTATTTGTGAGAGAATTTCCTAAGTTGAGTTGCATTATCATGTTTCACCAGATGATTTAAATATTTCTTAAGTTCAAACGTTTAACTTCTGTCATTACTTACCAGCCTACATTTCAATGTAAGTGTGGAATTTGTTTACTTAAATAAAGAATATTTGTATATGCATGCAGAGTATTAATTTTTAAATTCCATTTGAAGAGTTATTTTTTATTTTGAGATGCTGGAGATCAATCCTAGGGCCTTGTGCATGCTAGGCAAGCACTCTAACACTAAGCTATATTTAAGCCCTGAAGAGCTTTTAATTATAAGAATGATGAATAAAGAACTCTTGTAATATAAAATATATTTTCTGCTTTTCTATCTTAGAGTAAAATATATCTACATTGGTGTCCCATAGGGATTCATTCTTACAGATTTTATAACCTTGAGTAAATTAGCACCCCCAATTTTCTTACCTGCAAATTTGGGCTTTTGATATCTACTCATCTACTTGCTTATCTATGGGATTTTTAGTGTGAGGATTGGAGTTAATGTATGTAAAATACGTCAACACAGTACCTGGTATATGACAAGAGTACAAAGTGACAGGAAGGAAAAGAATACAGCCACCTTACCACAGCTCACCACTTCACGGTTTTTATCTGTATAGTCAGTTGGTTCTACAAGAGAATCTAGAATCATAAAACTGAGAGGAAATAAAGCCTTTCTGCCTTCCAGATTCTTTTAGGAACCATATCTGACACGTTGGTTCCTGGAAAATATTTTTCTCTTATTTAAAACCCCAAATTTGGGCTGGGCGTGGTGGCGCACGCTTGTAATCCCAGTACTTTGGGAGGCGGAGACCGGAGGATTCGGGTTCACGGCCAGCCTCAGCTCTCGCTCTCTCTCTCCCTGT